>JAFFST010046493.1:29685-42757 GCA_022414735.1 Noturus placidus | reverse complement strand
GACGTTATGGGTATACGAGTATGCACTGAGCGGACGTTATGGGTATACGAGTATGCACTGAGCGGACGTTATGGGTATACGAGTATGCACTGGGCGGACGTTATGGGTATACGAGTATGCACTGAGCGGATGTTATGGGTATACGAGTATGCACTGAGCGGATGTTATGGGTATACGAGTATGCACTGAGCGGACGTTATGGGTATACGAGTATGCACTGAGCGGATGTTATGGGTATACGAGTATGCACTGAGCGGACGTTATGGGTATACGAGTATGTACTGAGCGGATGTTATCGGTATACGAGTATGTACTGAGCGGATGTAATGGGTATACGAGTATGTACTGAGCGGATGGACCGGGTATATGTGGACGTCCTGAGTAGATGTACTTTTTTCTTTTATTTGACACTTATCAAGAAATTAAACCACACTGTAAACAACAAGCATTTATACAAAATCCTGTCTGACAATTCTGCGATTTTAAGATATTGATCAGTAATATGTCTACTGAAAAAACATCAACAAAAGTATAGAAATCACAGAAATTCTAATAGTTTCCACAACTACAAATACCTTTACAAACCATCAGCTAACCATTAAAACCATTACCATTATTGGTCCTTAATGGTATCCACTAGACATGCCAACAATTTCAGGTAACAAATTACTAATAGAGACCCACAGGGACCATTACAGTTTCCATTAAACCCAGTACAATTCCCAATAAAACCAGTACAAATTCTACTAGGGTGTCTGTTGTTTTTGTCAGAAGGGATATTTTGCTCTATAGTTGTGTCCTAAATATTGTGTTGTAAAACATCTCGCATATAGCCATCTCAATGGCACTTAAATAACATTTATAACTATTATTTATGAAAGAAGGATAGAAAGTCCCAGGTACTGATTAAATAATATATTACACATACTTGATAATACTTACTGGGAGAAAATGTTTGACTATTGATGTAAAAATGCACATTTTTTTACATGAGAGTAATGTACATGTAAATTTGATTATACAAGGTTTAAAAATACAAAATATTTTATTTAAAGCACTAAAGATTAAAAGTTACTAGTGAAATATAATAGGACGGTAAAAGACAGAATATGTTTTAAGATTTACTGGATGCTCATCATGCCATGGATTATCTTATCGTGACCGCGGGATTGTTCCTTTGTTTATACATTACGTGAAGGAAACGTATATTTGGTCACAGTTACTTGCAGCATATTGAAATCATTGAAGTATGCGCCTTGTTTTTGTACATAAGGTGTTTTTGTGAACTCTTTATCCTCTCTCAGAACTGTTCCCTGCCCCACTGGGTATCACAGTTCTACTCTGCACCACTAACCCTCCCAGTAAATCCTCCCCCAAAGCCTTGGGGGAATTGTGCTGACTGGCTGTTTGCTGTGTTGTGTTGGCAGTAGTAGGAGTGATGACACTGGCTGAGTTGGTCAGTGCCATGGTGCATCTGTTGACCATTCTTGCATTGCTGCTCAAGCCACATGCAAGACCTGTGAGATCACACAGGTTACCCATGCTGTTGTTGGTATTGTTGGTGTTGCTTTCGGATGTGCTGGATGCATTTATGCACCCTGAGCTCATGCAGCTCTGAATGGGGTTCCGTATGGGAGGAGTGAAGGAGAACACTCTCTCTCCGCCTCCACTCATCGCACGGGCACTTAAGGGTCCCTGTTGTCCTTCTGGTTGAGGAGGAGTGTCCATAGAGAGACAAGAAGATGGGGGATGATGGGACAGCAGTGCCTGATTTATCCATAGTTTGCTTGGAGGGCACAACTCTGTTACAGGGTCGGGGAAGGAGAAAGTGGTCACAGAAGGGTGTCCTGAGCCGTCTTCTCCCTTCCCAGCAAAGCCTGAGTATGTGGCATGGGGCATGTGGCCTGGTGTATTAGGAGGCAGCAGCTGGGATCCCAGCAAAGGGTGAGAAAGTGAGCTGATGCTGTGGGCCAGGTCGCCCTGTACTTTGCGGGGTGGGCGGGGATGATTAACAGGCGGGGGAATACAGTGGATGGGTGTCTGTGGGCAACTATAGAAACCAGGTCTCTCGTACAGTGGCATGGAGGAAAAAGCATACTCAGCCATATCACATTCAGCTGGATTTTGGTTCTGGCTGTGCATCACAGGGGCTTCAGGATGCAGATAGAGGGGGAAGCGGCTGAAAGGAGCACGTGGCCGGCGACGGAGAAGTGAAGCCCTAGAAGAAGAAGACGGAGAAGAGCGGGGAAAACTAGGTGACTGCAAACCCAGCAAACGAGTCAAACTGCCCAGAAAAGGTGTGGAGTGGTTGGCTTCCTCGTGCTCCTTGATCTGCTCCAGGTTATGCTGGAACTCCATATCTTCTTTAGGTACACTGGGAAAGGCAGAAAAATAACAAGTTCTAACAAAATGATTTCGCTAGCTGAAAATTCATAGATTGCATCAATTAGTCACCTGATGTCCAAAGCAGAGCCCATGTACGAGGGTTTTTGGTGTTCAGCACTGGCAGCTGTGTACGGCGGCTGAGGCTCTGATTCATTCCAGTATTTATCCTTCTTTATCATCGGAAGCATATCATACATTTCATCAACTGACAGCAGAGACACCTGAGATTTAGATGGACATGACTTAATTATTTCCGGCTCCTATAGATTGTACCCCATTCAAATTGATTCATTATTTGACCTAATCCGTCCCAGTTTTTCCCACGGTGTAAGGAAGGGAAATTTGAACGCATGAAGATACCTGCAAGTTGCGATCTACTAGCCAGTTCGTCTCAAAGTCATCATCATCTTCCCCGAATGGATTGATCAGTTGCTCTGCCACCTTGGATTGTCATTATTGAGTTGCATTACAGACAGAATATAACCAATAAAACAACTGCAGAGTTATTTACTGTTTCCTGTATAGTTTTGCTTGTATCGGGTATGCGGAATACGTACCTTGAGCCAGCCGAGATAGAAGAAGAACTGCAGCAGTGTGAAGACAGGAAGGTAGAAGTCGAGGTTGTGGCCCTGATAGCCTTGGGCAGGGTCGAGAAACTGCCGCCCAATCAGACAAGTCAAGAAGAAACTGTATACAGCCACTGTTACTACCTTTGAAAGATAGCAGACTTGTGTCAGTTTTCATGTGCAGACTTTAATGGCCCGTTTATGCTGATTCAAACATGAAGGGAAGATGAATTAAATTTTCTGTCTTTAATTTATTATTTTTTTTTTTAATAAACCATTTCTCCATCCAAAAATCAAACACTTACGAATTCCTACTAAGGTAAGATCAGCAAGTACAACTATGGTGTGTATGGATAAATCAATAATTCCACATGAACACCTCTTGGTTGTTAGTAGCATTAGTCTGACACTAATCTAGCCTGATCAGTCAGACCTGAGTGTATACAAGTGGCAGACTGATCCAGTCATAACTGTACAGCTTCATGCACTGTGAGCGCAACGTATTTAACTCCTAAAAGGAGAAAACACACACACACACACACACACACACACACCCACACACACACACACAGGCACATGCACAATTGCCAGTACTATTTGAGAAAGCTTTTACACAGCAACTCTGTTTACATTTTCTAGAACAGCACAATCGACTCGTATAGTTCTGCAAATATTTGTTCTTTTACCAAATAGAAGAAATGTTTAAATGAATGTGCTTCAGAAATGAAGTAACTTAGGAAACTATGTATTTAATATAGTGTCAAAGCGATACAGATGTCAGACGTACGTTTAGAATGGCAGAGAGCGCGACGTCATTGTTGATGCATCCGTCTGTCCGGGCTCTCAGTGCCAGATTCACAAACCACATGCAAGGAACCCAGAATTTATTATGAGGAGAAGGCAGTTCTTCCAGCTGTCTTAGTTCCTCTACTGTCATCAGTCCTGAAGGGGAATTAGTTGCGGATTTTCTTTAAATATTATGCAGGTTAATGCAGTCATAGAATTGGATGTTCAGATTTAAGAGTCTAACATTATGTGGCAGACTCACAGGACAAACAAAACAAACAAATAACTTCAGGGGGTATTCAAGAACGCAAGCTTATCTTACCATCATGTAAACCCTGATTAAAGAAAACCTTGCTTACTTGGACTACAGGTGCATCTCAAAAAACTAGAATATCGTGGAAAAGTAAAAAAAAATTCTGTAATTTAATTCAAAAACTGGAACTTTAATATATTCTAGATTCATTACACGTACAGTGGAATATTTCAAGAATTTTTGTTTTTAATCTTGATGATGACATCTTATAGCTCATGGAAATAAAAAAGAAATAAATAATTTAAAAAATCTAATTATTAGAATAAAGAATTTATAATACAGAAATCTTTTGAGATGCACCTGAATGTCGGGTTCCAGAACACCTGTTAGGGGTTAGTTCAATCAACCTCCAATTTGTAACTCAGAGTTAAAGTGTGCACATGTTGAGTACATAAAGAATGTCAAAGGATCGCTGATTTCAGGCATCACCATGGAAAACCTGGGTGAAAAAAAGAGGTTTTAATGCGTGCTTATGAGGAATATAAGCCATTTCTACAAAAAAAAATAATAATAACTGCTACATCGGACAAAGAGTTGGCTTGGAAAACAAGTAACGGATCGACTATGTGTGAATTTATAAGTTCATAAATATCTGAAAAGTTGAACATTGATCCTATTAGGCCCGTGCCGTAACATTTAATAGATATGCCTTTACTTTTATCCTTCCATCAATTTCGTAATATTGTACATAGTACTAATAATATAATAGGCTTTATATTTCATCAGGTGTGAGCCTTCCGAACCCAGAAGAACTTGGAGCCAAGTCAAAATGAAACACAAAAAAGATCATATTTCATAAACTTCCTAAATTGTAACCTAACTTATTAGCTATCTAATAAGGCTAATCTATATAGCCACAGGAAGAAGGCAGAGACCCGTAAAATGGGTGGGGGATCACCAGCACCTTCACTCACTCCAACTGAGGAGCTGGAACTGTTCCTTAATCAAGGGGTCAGTTCATCAGAGTCAACTACCTCCCATGATAGAAGTGGCTTGGTAAAAATTGTGTAGCACTTAAGACTTTGTAGAAGTTTCCAGTGCTTTAAGTGACTTATCCTTAAACAATCAAGATGACAATAAACACATGGTCTAAAAAAGGAGTTTTAAAAGAACTCTTTATTGGCAATGTTTCACTTGTGTATTATGCATGCTTATTTAATTTTACGGCATATTGCGTGTGCTGTAATTTTAATTCTAGTGCCCCTACTAGATGTTCCTTATGCCTTTGTATATTAGTTGTATTTGTTTGAGAATGTACATTGAGCATCTGATTTCATTTTCTTACAGTTTCTAATGGACACATTGTATTAATTGACCTTCCTGCAACAGTACATCCTGCTATGTTTCAAACATCATTAGTAATTTGCACTGTAGGATGAAGACGAAGAGAACGCCTCTGCTGTGACAGAGGTACAAAATGAAGATGCTGGGAGGCCCACAGAGGTCACGTGAGTGGCTGTGGCTCAGGTGGTAGAGCGGGTTGTTCACTAATTGTAGAATTGGCTGTTCCATTTCTGGCCGACATGACTCCACATGCCGAGGTATCCTCGGGCAAGACACTGAACCCTAATTTGCTCTCGATGGCAAATTACACATAACTTTATTTATGGACTTTAATGTTGTGAATTCTTTATATTTCTGGATTTCTTGACCTCAGTGGAAATATATTTACCGAAAAAATTGTTGACACGTCCAATACTTATTTTCCCTATTGTATGTATTACAGACATTTATAATATGAATCATATTGAATTATCATTCAGTCTTCCTGCAACGGAGCAGTATAAGGTCCAAATTCAAAGGCAAATTTGAAAAAGTGACCTGGAGATGGACCTTCTACAACTTCAAATGGAGGAAAGAAAAAGGTTTATAAAAAAGGCCAGGCTTGAAATTGAAGTGCTGAAGCATTGGTTAAATGTGTATTGGTCAATTATTGTTGTATGGTAAAGTTGCTATGGCTACTTAGATACCCTAAAAGATACCTCCATTTTTGGTACCGAAAGTTGAGGTTATCCATTTACTCTGAGTAAACTTACCCAGGTAAGTCACATAACATGCGTTCTGGAATACCCCCCTGGTCTGTGGAGAAACAGACCATTAATCCCTGTTATTTCCAAGCTGAGTTCAATACCGGGCTGTGGGAGGCACCACAGAAATGGCTGCTGTATTCCACAGACTTTGCTGCTCCATGCCACATTACTTAGACCACCTTGTTAACTGTTTCACACTGTGAATTTACTGCACTCAGAAATCTACTACTATGTTCCTTGTGCTTACTGATACTTCTGATAATGTGTGTTTGTGTAGAACAACCACCCATGCCTATGCATTCTACAATTTTAGTGAACTAAAATCTAAAGGATACATTTCTAGGCATCACTAAAATGTATGTACTTCCCAAATCCAGGAACACAACATGGCTATATAGATGAACTCACATGTTTAATAATGCACCGGCAATAAGTAAGAGTGTATTCTAGTAGTATACCTGTGTGGCTATCACTGTAAGCTTGGGTGAGGACAATAACCATAAGGGATTATTATTATACCAACATAGTATGCAACATTTTAGTCTGAGAGAATCCAACAAACCTCCTTGTACAAGGTGCTGCATGGTGGGAAACCTCTTATAGACAGCAGTGCTGATGGAGCGGTAGATGAGGATGCCAGACAGGTTGGCATAACGCATCAGACTCCTGCGGATCAGCCTGGCACCTTCATCTGACCCCCGAATGTATCCTCCCACCAACACTGCCAAGCGGTCTGGCCATGGGATGCTCTCAAACTGCCCCCACCAACGAGATACCACCAGGGTCACATAAAAACCTGGCTCTCATAAACAAATAAACATGTGCTCAAATTGGGAGGATGGAAATGCAGACATTTATGGTAACACACCTCATTATACTGAAACTGTAAAGTAAGTACATCTGCAAGGAGTCTCATAGGCACTTTGCCTTCTGGGGCTTTCAAGTGTTAATGTAGAACAAGAGGGAAAATGTATTTGGTCAACATAAGGAAAGGGGGGTTGGTCTGAGAGACCTGCGCTCACCCAGTACGAATGATACAGGAATGAGTTGTGCATACTGATCACAATAGATGGCGAGTTTCTCAAACAGCCTCCTCTTCCCATCATCCAAAAGGAACCTGTAACAGTATACAGTGACAAAAATCTAGATATAGAGTGTATATATATATATATATATAATATGGGTGTGTGTGTGTGTGTTTGTATATATCCCCAACAAAAGAAGATGAACTAGAGCGGTGGCACCGGTGCTTGCCTGTACCTGTAGAGGACACTGATGATGTAGTAAAGCACAATGAAGATGAGCAGCTCTCGATACAGCAGCTTGTAAATGCTCCCTTTCCAACGCAGTAGCAGGTAAGAGAAGGTCCCAAGACGGGCATCTGCAACCCTGCGTGAGTACGTCACCGTCATCTCTTACTCTCTGCTGCTGAGGAACACCAGCTTATTAGAACACTACTAATGCTGCAGGTTCTTGAAGTCCGTGTGGCATTTAAAAAAAAAACAGATACATACAACCACAGAAAAACCCAGAGTCAATAAATAATGATATTACTGGTAGTTTGTGTATATTAGTGTGTATGTTGATTCAGTTACGGATCAAAGAGAAATGAGAGAAAGGAAATATAAATTAATCAGTCAGGATTTTCAATTTTTGTACAATTTAGTTTCTTCCTCATTGCTGGTTTAACAAAATTTAACACAGGGGGTCCAAATTCCTGCCCTACAGACAAGGAGTACAGCACAGTTTAGGAATTTCCCTACTCAAACACACTTTCTTAACTCGTGAAGGTTATCATCTGGTGTGTCAGAACACTGAAATGATCCAAATGTGCTGGATTACAGGCATACAGGATCAGAACGGGGTTCCCCAGATCTAATGTAAATAACACCGAAACACTTCCTCGCTGCCACACACCAACATATTGATCAGATGGAAGGGAAATATTAAAGCTACTCACAGTATGTAAGGAAATGAAGGGTGACAGGCTTCATGAGCAGCAGTGGAGTGAGAGATGCTGGAGAGGAAAAACAGAGAATGGAGACGCCTACAGCTCAAGTCACTTGACATGTTAATCTCTTTTCAGCAACAAAAGAGCATTGTGGGGGGAAGAGGTAGTTTACTAATCTTCAGTAATCCTCCAGTGAAAAATAACCTACATACACTGCCAGGACATAGTTTATCCCATTATAGTGCAATGAGCAATTTTGTGAATCAGCAACAATCAATTTAAGGGCTGGTGAATAAATAAGCTATTGACATCTATTTTTTAAAAAAAGAATGAATATTGCTGTAATTATGTTCATAATTTCAGAGCAGTTAGCAACATCTGCTGGAGAAAATGCCAGTCATGCTCCCGCGCAATTTAGTCATTCATCCTAGGGGAATCCATTAGCTATTGAGGGCGGCGGTGGCTCAGTCGGTAGAGCGGGTTGTCCACTAATCCACTAACCGTGGGGTTTGTGGTTCGAATCCCGGCCCGGGTGATCCCATGCCGAAGTGTCCTTGGGCAAGACACTGAACCCTAAGTTGCCCCCAATGGCAAGCTAGCACCTTGCATGCAGCTCTGCTACCATTGGTGTGTGAATGTGGTCTCATTAGAAAGTCGCTTGTAAATGTAAAAATGATATTTCTGTAAAGCTGCTTTGAGACAATGTACCATTGTAAAAAGCGCTATACAAATTGATAAATTAAATTAGCTCTGAACAAAAGTGGAAGCTTGCACTAGGCTTGCCAAATTATACATATTTGCAATATCTGTAATATTCTGTATTTATGACAAAGGTGGTCTTTTAAATCATAACACATTTTTGCGATATTATAGAATGTTCTCCTCACATGGAGATCGACAGGGATGTGGCACAAGACTCATTAAATGATTGAAGATTTATACTAAGTATTAACTTTCTTCTCAGGTTATATTGCACTAAGAATATGCCGGTAGCTTTGAACACCCCAAATTACTATCAATATAATTTTAGACAAATCTTGCGCAAACACTTCACAATTCTAATGAAGTATTATGGTACTGCTGTAACTGGAGTCTGTACCTTCATTTATTTCATTACGTTTTGTATAAAACAATCCGCAAAACTAAGCAATTACAAAATATATATGTTCTACATTCTTGTCTTACATTCTTCTAGGCAAAATATTCCACTTTGTGGGAGTGTGGACAGATGCAGATGAAGAGGAAGCCCAGATATATGAATGTATATTATGAATGATGAAAAACCTGGATAAGGTATTGCTAACTAGGGTATAATAAATACTGCATTGAAACATCTACTGAAAATACTAATGAGGCGTTGAGCAATCGCGAATTGCATTCACAACTCATTCTTCACCAAAATTTTGGGAGACATTTCTCGGAGTTTGCATGTTCTCCCCGTGTGTTGGGGGTTTCCTCAGTGTCCGTAGTGTATGAATGGGTGTATGAGTGTGTATGTGATTGTGCCCTGTGATGGACTGGCACCCTGTCCAGGGTGTACCCCGCCTTGTACCCGATGCTCCCTGGGATAGACTCCAGGTTCCCCGTGACCCTGAAAAGGAGTAAGCGGTTGAAGATGGATGGATGGATTTCTCCACCCAAATCTAGAAATGGATGTGGACTATCAACATCCAGCCAATCAGGACAAGGAGGTGTGTCCACCTACCTGTCTATAATGTTTCCTATATATTTACAAAATTTCCCATGTTGCACGAGTTTTCAAATGTTTTTTAAGTGTGTTTTTGGAGGGAATGCACTGTGTTTGTTAAGATTTAAAGTTTCAAAACAGCCAAAATAGTGAAAATTGCTATTAAATTGACCGAAACTAATTGAAACTAGGCTAGAAAAGATGCAGTAGGCAAACTCACAGACTAACTAAATAAATAAAAAACATAATGTGGCAATAGAGCACGTTCGCCTCACACCTCCTGGGTCGGGGGTTCGATTCCCACCAGGGCCATGTGTGTGCGGAGTTTGCATGTTCTCCCAGTGTGTCTGGGGTTTCCTCCGGGTACTCCGGTTTCCTCCCCCAGTCCAAAGACATGCATGGTAGGATGATTGGCGTGTCTAAAGTGTCTGTAGTGTATGAATGTGTCTGTGAATGTGTATGTGATTGTGCCCTGTGATGGATTGACTTTAAATCAATAATAATCTCTTTAATAATATCTGTTGTTCACCAGATGAGGATGGGTTCTGAGTCTGGTTTCTCTCAAGGTTTGTTCCTCTTAAACATCTTAGGGCGTTTTTCCTTGCCACTGTCGCCACTCTGTGGCTTGCTCATTTGGGATAAATTAGCACCTTAATATCTGTATACCGTGTTTGTATATTTCTGTAAAGCTGCTTTGAGACAATGTCTATTGTAAAAAGTGCTATACAAATAAAATTGAATTTTAAAAAATTGAATTGAATTGAACTAGCACCCTGTCCAGGGTGTACCCCGCCTAGTGCCTCATGCTCCCTGGGATAGGCTCCAGGGTCCCCATGACCCTGAAAAGGAGTAAGCGGTAGAAGATGGATGGATGGATGTTCTGGAGAAATTGACCACACACAAAAAGAATCTTGCAAATAAAAACCACACATATTTAAAAAAGGCGCTTGTAACTTAGCATTGAAGTGTGAGAAAAATATATTTGATAGTAGTTTGATACTTTTGGACAGCTCTAAAAGACATTAGTACAGCGTGATCACATTGTCTTCTTTTACTGTGAAGAGAGAAATCACTTTCTTTTTTTTTTTGATAACAATTTTTATTGATTCTCATACACTTTTCAGAGTACAACAAAATATATCAATACAGAATCAACATTTTTTACCCCGATAACAGCCCCTCCCACCCAGGAAAGTTTACATTTGATTAATGTACTTATGATTCATGTGCATGTGATTTAATTGCATATGATTCATTTTCATAAACCCATACAGAATCAAACTTTTAACCCCAATAACATACCCCCAAGCAAGATTTATATATGATTCATTTAGATATGATTCATTTATATGTAATGTTACATATGGTTCATTTACACATGATTAATTTTCATACCCCCCCCCTCCCCCCCACCTCGGCACATGATGGCTACACTAACTATTACTGGTTGCATAAATACTAAATACTTTAAAACCCAACAACTGGCATAAGACTCAAGGGAAATATATAAATCTTATAAATCTTAAAAGGCGTACCTGTCCTACCTGTGCGGGGATCAATATCATTACTAACCATCTAATATAGTAAACCATAAGGATTAGAGATTAGAGATGGAGTGATTTTCCCTCCCCCCAACCACTCCCCCAAACCTAGACACACAAAGTCTCCATAACCCAAAGGAGACAGCAGTGTATCCCTCTATAACCAAAAGTTCTCCACAATAAGACAACTTCTCGGAAAGAACTCTGAACTAACCAACCCTTACCAAAACAAAAGATTTCAGTAAGAGAAAAATCTCCTACTGACTTCAAATCTGATCAACAGTCTGTGCACAATAACAGATATAATGTCCTTAACTTTAAAAAAAAAAAAAAAAAAGGAAAGAAAACACGCCGCTTTGCAGGTGATACAATTCATCCTGATATCAAGAGTTTAACATAGTCCTCTGCTGAAATAAAGGACACCGTTATGTGTAATGCGAAGCCGAGCTGGGTGAAGTATTCCATACCGAGCGCCCTCAACATCACGAAGTTGACGCCAAACCTCATTAAATGCAGCTCGAGCCAAGGCTATCTTGACTGTATAGTCAGTAAAGACAGAGATAATCAAATTCCTCACTTTAATCTGCTGGAGCTCTCTGCACGGCGTAAAATATCAACACAGTCACTGTGATCGTGGTAGAAATCACTTTCGAGGTCTTTTGTCAAATCCAGGTACAGGAAGACACTTAAGAACCATGGAGGCATGGTTTTCTTAGCTCTCCCCGGAAGATGGATGCTTTTGAGGGAATCCACGCTGTGTGTATTTCGTCTTCTCCTCCAGCAGTATCCACACCAAGCCCTGGATATGAACTCCTGGTGACGGGCAGCAAAGGAATAGCACTGTACTCCTCCCATGCATTTTTTGGGAAAGTGGATTCTTCAAGTCACCAGCAAAGCAAACACACAAGACTAAAAAAGAGGAATGTCGTGTTGGAAAGTATGTTTTGGTGAATGCAAAATTATTTACAATGCAAGGATAACCCTAGCTTTATAGTGTTGCTATTAAATGAATACTCAGACTGCATCAGTTTTATCTTTTATGTAGAATTCTTTCAATGAAAGATATTTGTACGTTAATATCTAAATCTGTATTATTTTTATTTTAAAAAAAGGGAGTCCTTATTTAGTGGAGAGATTCTGTGGTTATGCATTACAGACAGACAACATAGCTCAAAGTTTGAGGTAAAATTTTATTTTATAGAATTTTATTGGAGAATTTCCAGCACCTACATATAATAGTATAATAATTCTTATTATAGTTATAATATTTGAGTCTGTTACAGGGTGTAATTCTGGGTTGCACACAGTATTTATGGTATAGCCTCTGGATCCACCACAGCCTTGACCAAGAAAAGGTGGTTACTCTGGATAAATTAATAATTAAATAATAACATTTTCTATAAAAAAAAAAAAAAAAGAAATTGAGAGGCTTGGAAGTTAAAAACCTGAAACGGACGGTGCAACTTTGTAGCAACTTGTATATTGCCAGTGGCGTAAAAGTCCATCCAACTGTTGCCACAAAGTCTGAAGCACAGAATTGTCTAGAACAGGGGCTCCCAAACTTTTCCAGGTCAAGGCCCCCAAATGGCATTAACATTTGACCGAGGCTTCCCTTTTACAAGATGTCTTTAAAACACATTAAAAATACAGACGTCTGAATATATGCCCCATTTTTATTATTAATAATTACATCTTACATCTTTACATTACATTACATTAGGAATTGATAGTGTGTGTGTGTGTGTGTGTGTGTGTGTGTGTCTGAGAGTGAGAAAGAGAAAAAATACATTTATTTATTTTTCACACCAATTTG
>JAFFST010046493.1:10113-26748 GCA_022414735.1 Noturus placidus | reverse complement strand
GCACTTGAATATGTGATTAGATCGGGCAAGGTGTGCTTACGTAAAATTGAAAGAGACGCACTGGAAAGAAATTGTAAGTATCGGATAGCAGGGCATTTGAGAAACAAATCTTTCCACACGCCCTGGGATCGTCTGGTCCGGTCCTGCTTTGCCGTGCTTTGAATCTTCTCTGAGCCACTCTGCGCAGGATAAAGTGCTTACTCAAGTTCAAATTAAATGAAACTCTTTTACTTCTAAATGGATACGGAGCATTTCAAGACATTTATGCTATATTTGCCTAGAGAACGTAACTCGTAATTCCCAACCTCTGACCAGCAAAGAAAATGCTGCGTCAACTCCGAATTCCTCCAAGTTCAGAGCGTGACGTCAAATCAACATGGCTGCGCACAGCATCAGCAGAAAACAAAGTAGCACTTTTTTTTTCTCGTTTAAATGAGTCATACTATATGTACACGTATTTGTTTTAGATTGGTCGACATATCAATATTTCAACAAGGTTTCTCCCTTCAATCTCAACTGGGTTACGGCCTGGTGATTGACTTGGTCAGTCTAAAACTTTCTAAGTTCCTCCCAATTAGATTGGATGCATTTCTCTGTAAATTAGCAGACTGAACGTTTCTGTAAACGTCTGAATTCATTCTGCTGCTACCATCATGTTCCTGAAGCAGCCATGTAAGCCCAAGCCATGACACTACCTCCACCATGCTTCACTGACGAGCTTGTATGTTTTGGATTATAAACGGATACTTTTTTTCTTTACACTTTGGCCTCTCCATCACTTTGGTAGAGGTTAATCTTGATTCCAGATCGTGTCTGGTTGTTCAGTACACCAGTGGTTTCTTTCTTTATCAGGACATTCCAAATTATTGTATAGGCTTTGCCCAATGTTTGTGCAATGGCTCTGTATTCGGGTTTTCCCTCTTTTCTCTGCATCAAAATGGCTTGCTTTTCTCCCATAGACAGCTCTTTGGGCTTCATGTTGGTTTATCCTTACAACAAATGCAGTCTTCATAGGTGAAACACAGGGCTCAAACCAAGAGCAGACATTCCGAGCTATTAATTGCTTAAACAGTCAGTCTAACAGGTGCTAC
Source organism: Noturus placidus (assembly GCA_022414735.1). NCBI lineage: Eukaryota > Metazoa > Chordata > Actinopteri > Siluriformes > Ictaluridae > Noturus > Noturus placidus. The sequence continues at coordinate 25,657 of JAFFST010046493.1, read as the reverse complement.
GTTCTGATTTGTTCAACACGTCTAGACGCAATTATCAGAAAACGAAAGCTGAAATTCTGATCTATCGTCCCATGTTCATTTTTTGATCTCAAACCCAAATGTCTTCACTGTCTAGAAAAATGATTGGCCTTGCTGTTCCAATATTTTCAGAGGGGGCTGTAAGTCTACATTCAGTCTATAAAGTTGTCTAGAAACTAGCTTTGATTTGAGTACTGAAAATGACGTGTGAACTGTTCTTCAGGTCTTATGCGGAAATGTACACATGGTCTAATCATATGATTTTGTTTGATCATGGAGATATGCGAGAGATGAAACTGATTAAATTTGTCATGCAGTTTCGATAAATATGGGCCATGCAGCTTAACAGTCAGCTGTTCTGTTCAATAAATGTTTTGTTAATATTGCCTGCAGGAGTTGAAACTAAAGGGGGAGGAATGTGAGCGACTGTCTCATCTGAGAAACCAGCTGGAGCAGGAGCTAGAGGAATTGACTGCAAGTCTCTTTGAGGTGAATAGGAACATTAGCATCATAGCACATACTCGTATGTGACTGCCAGTTGTATAATCCTATTTAGTTTGGTTTTTTTAAAGCAGGAATGAGAGAGGGTGAACAGACCAATATTCAGTAGTTGATTAATATAACCATTTAACTGTTACTCACCTGAGCCCTGAAATCACTTCTCCAGGAGGCTCACAAGATGGTGCGGGAGGCCAATGTCAAACAGGCAACTGCTGAAAAGCAACTGAAAGAGGCACAGGGCAAGGTAGGGTCTTATTTTACTACATATGTAAATCCATCCATGTAAAATCAGTCTCAGCTATTCACCTTTATTTTTCTTTTCCCCCTCTCTCAGATTGATGTGCTACAGGCAGAAGTAACTGCGTTAAAGACGCTCGTGTTGACCTCCACCCCATCCACCCCTAACCGCCAGCTCCACCCCCAGCTACTGTCCCCAGGGTCCAGAGGACACACGCGTCACAAGAGTGCCACCCTTACTCTGTCTCAGCTACAATCAGAGTCACCCAGTGAAAATGCACATATGAGTCGGGAAGAAAAAGAGGTATATAGGGTGGCTGTGGCTCAGTGGGTAGAGCGGGTTGTCCACTAATGCACTAATCGTAGGGTTGGTGGTTCGAATCCCGGCCCGGGTGATCCCATGCCGAAGTGTCCTTGGGCAAGACACTGAACCCTAAGTTACCACCGATGGCAAGCTAGCACCTTGCATGCAGCTCTGCTACCATTGGTGTGTGAATGTGCTCTCATTAGTAAGTCGCTTTGGATAAAAGCGTCTGCTAAATGAATAAATGTAAATGTAAATATGCACAGACAGTATTATGTCACAGTGCAGGAATTAGGCAACTACAAAATCATCCAGCTTTCACTAGTGTTTCCTCTAGAAGTCATTTTTTATTTTCATAGGTCTTGCTGTGACCTTAACTTTCATCTATAATTCTCTCCTTTCCTCTGTTACTTCCACCTCTCTTGTTCTCTCGCGCTCTCTCTCTCTCGCTGTCTCTCTCTCGCTGTCTCCCAGTCTGCAGCTCATGCTTCTTTCCTCTCTTCTTTTGTGTCTTGTCCAGCTCAGTGTGTGACTCTGCAGGAGCTTACTGTTGCCAGGTAACTGTCAGGTATGGGGGCTCGAATACTTAGTTGTGCTTACCCGCTTGCTGTCTTCACACTAGAGTCAAAATGAAACTACAGAGTTCGACTACCGAGTTCAACGAGGCCTGTTTTACTCATACTGACATTTTTTTGGTCGCCATATCGAGAGTCGGCGTATATTATACAGTTGGCCAGTAGGGCTACAAGATACGTTTCTTAAATAATCCTACATTCCTTTACATGTAGAAGACTTTGAATAAGATTGCTTCGTAGTCACCGCGATTGAGCGTATGTTTTGAATGCTAAATATATACCGAGTTCCACAGAATATACAGCGGAGTCCAAACGTTTAAGACCGCAAACAAAGTTTTAGACTTAGTGAAATTTTACAACAGAGAAATAGCATTTTTTTTTTTATATCTTAATATTGGGTTTTCAAGGTTTTGCACAATTTTTAGGTCACGGTTTAAATTTAAGCAATTTTATTAAATAAAATTTACAATTTTATTTAGTATTTGAATGCAGTCTAATGCAGAGTAGGACAGGTTTTAATTTCACCGCAAGTTATATACTGTGACACAAATCTTGAATTGAATGAAATAATTTGTAGTTGAAAAATGTTTGTATTCAATTAGAAATGAATGCCAAACAGAAGCATCTCTTTCTCTCTCAAAACAGAGCTTTGTGTGTCCTGAAGATTTTTGACGTGCTGGGAAACTTTGCAAGGCACTCGAGAAATGTTCAATAGATGTGTCCTTAAAAAAAAACCCCAAAAACTTCACGTTATCAACGATTCTTTTTTAAACAACATGCTTAAAAAAAATCTGTTTATTATTATACCGTCCGCCAAGTCCCTGTCACTATAGAAACGATAACGTATTTCAATGAAGGCACTGATGTAACCCTATCGTCCGTGTTACAGCCAGAACTGCTGTCTGAGCCATGTGGTTATACAAACAGAACGCATACCTTTCGACCAATCGGAATCGAGATTCAACCACACTGTGGTATAATTAATGTTCAGCAATTAGCTAACCGCTATTGCAGTACATTTTATGTTTAATTAACTGAGGAATTCCAAAAAATGAATTCAAATAAAATCATGATGTTTATTGTTCTTCGTAGTTGGACTCTATGTTGTTTGCCGAGTTTTTGTCTTGGAGAGAGAAACCAAGTCTGGATCGGTCATCTGCCTTCCTGAGCCGAATCTACAAAGAGGACATTGGGCCCTGTCTCTCTTTCACGTGCTCACAAGTAAGTTTGTTCAAGCTTGTATGCATATGTGTTCCTTATATTTGTATACAGTGAGAAAGAAGACTGGTGAAGATATCGTTGTCTCTTTCTCTAGCTGTCTCAGTCAGTCCAGAGTGCTGTGGAGAATAACTTTTTGACTGTTGAGCCTGTTGCTTTGACCGCAATGGACAAAGCCTCGACTATTGAGTTTGGAGGACCCAAGTGAGTCGTGCACCGTACACGATGTTATGGTAACATTTCTGTGCTCTGCATGATGTGTTTATATATAATTCTTTTTTTTTTTTCTTACACCATGTAGTTGCGCATGGGTTTAATTATGGGGCTTGCAAATCGCATTATGATTTGGGGGCTATGTTTTTAATCAGAGTTTGATCACACTTTGATATGGGGTTGTTTTTGCAGTGGTTGCCGAGCACCGGTAGAGACGTAAGTGACTTTAGAAGCCTATCACGTCAAATCACTGTTCTAATTCAGCTTCTTGCCTTTTCCCTTTCCTGTATGTTTTGGTGTGCTGCTGTGGATTGAATTTGTTTCTGACTCTCTGGTAGCTGTCGCCGTAATAATAAGAACGTCGTATCGAGCTACTTGGAAACATATCCACAATACATGATGTGTATCAAAATGGTTAGGTTTGTTAAACATTAGTTTGAACAGTAACGTGACATTTAAAAAAAAAAAACAACAAACAAAAAAAAAACGTTTAGACATTTTTATTGCTTATGTAACACATGAAAGGAGTACCGTATTTTCCGCACTATAAGGCGCACCTCCACTACGGGGTCTATTTCTGTACTTGACCAATACATAAGGCGCACCGTGTTATAAGGCGCATACGGTTGTTACGCCAACCAAAGTCGCACAACATTTTTACAGATTTTGAAACGGATTATTAGGCGCACCGCAGATTTTTGAGAAAATTTAAGGCTTTTAGGTGCGCCTTATAGTGCGGAATTCAATAACCAGTGCCAAAAATAGTTTTATGTCCAAGCAGCTACTCCGTGTTAGTGGATTAGAAAAGTACCCAAGATACCTACAAGATCAGATAAGTGCATAGTGACTCAGTTTATTACCACCTTTTTAGCTGAACAATGAAATTACAGCATGATGTTATATCGTCTGATATGACAGCTGTCGAATGCTCGAATCTGATTGGTTAGAAGGTGTTGAATAATTTTCTGTAACAGAAGCTCTGACAGTCGTGCTGGCTTTGAGGCAAATCACATGTTTATGTTAAATCACTCGTTCTAACATGGTAGCATTTCTGTAATAACAGTTTAAACAGGGATACATACAGGGTGGTCACGCCACATAATCTGAGGCTAATAGTACATGGACTTTTTAAAAATAAAAACATTGTAATTTTCAAAGGAAAAATTTGCCATCGGTCGATATGGTGATGTTTTCTATAAGGAGACAATTATTTCATATTTTACGGAAGGAGTCTCTAGTGTCACAGCTTTATAACAGTTTATAACTTTAGGACCGGGGACTTTGCACTAATCAAAGCTTCATCTTTTAACAGCAGACTCTTGTTTTTCTAGTTTTATTCCTTACATCAGGGGTGTCCAAAGTCCGGCCCCAGGGCCAAATGCGGCCTGTAGACAGATGTTTACTGGACCACAGCTTCCTGTTACAAAGTTCGATAGGCAGCCCATTGGCCAACATGTTGCATTTTTTCATTTCACCTGACAGTGGCAGCGTGACTCGTTTTAATGAGGTTCAATCTGGACCCTACGGAAAACAGTTTGGACACCCCTGCCTGACATAAATAACACCCAGAACTAGTATTTTTAGACTTTAACACTAGAGAATTAACCTTGGTTGGGAGGAGAACCTGGGTTTTGGGTGGACTTTATAAAGAGTGTGATTTATTTATTTATTTATTAAGTCTCTTATGTGCGGATACAGGAAGTGTGCCCTGAGCGGTATGTCCCATCTCTGCCGACATCGCATCAAACTGGGAGACAAAGAGAATTATTACTACATCTCTCCCTCCAGCAGAGCTAGGGTACAAACCTCTCCTTGTCTGTCTTTGTACTTTCCACACAGGCTGAAGTAAATACTTCATACTTTTAGTAAACATGGTCGTTTTTTAAATTTCGACAGCGTACGTAGGTGTTGACTTCTTTCTTTCTCTGATGCCAGATCACAGCAGTGTGTAACTTCTTCACTTATATCAGATACATCCAGCAAGGTCTGGTCAAACATGACGGTGAGTGACGAAACAGGTCTCACATGAATCACCTTCACATGCTTGTGATTAAGAGACTTCAGTTTTCAGACTCTATACAGTATTTCACATGATGGAGTAATGCGTGCTCTCTCTCTCTCTCTCTCTCTCTCCACAGCTGAGCAGATGTTCTGTGAGGTAATGCGCTTGCGACGGGAGATGTCTGTAGCCAAGTTAGGGTTCTTCTTTGCAGATGCGAACTAAAGGTTTTCTACACTCAGCAGTTCGATAAAAGATTTCCCATAGATACACTCCGTTATTGTGTCAGTGACCATTACGTTAAAAGCCCAGAGGAACTCTGGGAAAGGAGTTCTGCGCTGATGATCAGTATTGGACTGGAGTGAGATTATTCACTCTCCCTAATCTCCGTATAACACAGTTCTTAATGTGGAGAAAAATATGGGATTAATGTTGGGTGGTTGTTGGTTTTTTTTGGATTATTTGTTGATGCAGATACAGTTTACAGAACTTTAGGTCCTCATAGTTGGAACCTGGTCAACACAGTGTCTCAATAAGATGTCACACTGTTCGTCTTCTGCCTTAGCAAGCACGGATTCAGTTATGTACAATAACAAGACACACTACACGTCAATGCTACCTGAGATACATTGCTTAGTAGACAATACAGTGCCCTCCTTATATTGGCACCCTTGGTAAATATGGCTGTGAAAATGTGTCTTTTATTGTTTAACCTTTTTATCTTTGATCTTCACAAAAATACTCTGCTCTCATGGGTATCAAACAATTGCAAACAAAACACAGGTTTATCCAAAAGGGAAAAAAAATTAAATGTAGGTTTGCAACAATTATTGGCACCCTTTTAGTTGATACTTTGTGCTACCTCCCTTTGCTCTGAGTCTTCTCCTATAATACCTGATGAGGTTGGAGAATACATGACAAGGGATCTGAGATAATTCCTCCATACAGAATCTCTCCAGAGCCTTCAAATGTTGAGGTCCCTGCTGGTGGACTCTCCTCTTCAGTTCACCCCACAGGTTTTCTATGGGTTTCAGGTCAGAGGACTGGGATGGCCATGGCAGGATTTTGATGTATGTTTTGGATCATTGTCCTGCTGGAAGATCCTTTTGCTGCACATCACAGCTATATTCCTTGGTCTTACCCAATGGTATGAATGACTAAGGGAATTTGACCTGTGTGTTACCTCATGTTTATAACCATGTGAAACAGGAAGTCATGGTTGAACAATTTCCTGTTCCTAATCACCCAGTTGTACTAAAAAAAATGTAAAATATCAATGGGAATCTACTTCAAATATATTTTCCTCATATGAATTCATAAAGGTGACAATAATTGTTGTATACCTATAATTAACAAAGATTTTTTTGGTTTGTATAAACCTGTATTGAAATTGTTTGATAGATTTTTAACAAAAGGTCAAAAGGTTAATATTAGTGGAGGGCACTGTATGTTAGATGTTCTTCCAATAGAGCCAGTTGATTTCTGATTGTGGGCTGTAAATATGTTCAGTGTGTGTAGTTACTAGAATTTTAAAAAGAGCACATGAAGAGAAATTCAAGCGATCAGCCACAGATTTATTTTAATCAGTATGAAGTCATTTAATGAAAGTTTGACCTGGGGTCCGAAAGATTAGATTTCCTTCAGTGTCTTGATGATAATTATGGTGTTTGATGGTATAAATTCATCATTCAAAATCTGCACAATTTATACAAGCATGAATGCTTGCATTTAAAGCCTTTTATTATTATTATTTTATTTTTTACTAAACTGAGACACAATTAGGTGGGACTTTGAGTCTGAATTATTTTGTACTTTTTAATAATAATAATAATAATTGCATGATTTGACAATCAAAATGACTTTTTGTAATATTGGCACAGCACAAATCTATGTATAGCTCATAAGTCTATTCACAGTAAGCATAGTATCAAACCTAAAATATCATGGATTGATGTATTATGCCAGGGAGGATCTGTGTCTTAAGACAATGATTTTCAGAGCTCCTTACAACTTTTTTTTTTTAAATACACATATTAAAAAGTGTATTGCGTTTAGTAATATTTTGTGCTTTTTTTCCCTTTATGTTTACGCTTAACTCTCTGCCTGATGCATTAATATACTGCAATAAAATATTACAATATAACATTGAGTAGTGAGTATGAATAAAGATATGATCTGCATTCACTCTAGCAGATATTCATAGGCTCTAATTTCATCGCTCAGATGGTACATGGATGTAGTGGGATTCAACAAAAAAAAAAGTGTCATGGGAGTGGAAGGTTTTTACTCCTGTGGGCGTGAAATTCATTTCGAGGTTATGTACAAACAAAATAATACTTGCACATGGTGATTTAAAAAAAAAAAAAAACATTGTTGCACACCTCTCTAGTTGAGAGCAGTTATGAACCTGAGTGAAGTAGGACTCAAGAGACAGAATGAATACACCATGCAGACCGTTGCACTGTTCTACCCATGTTCATGTTTTGTTTTTATGGGTGTAAAATTAAGGTTTATATTTAATGTAAAAAATGTATACATTTTATATGTATATATGTATGTGTATATATATATGTGTGTGTGTGTGTGTGTATATATGTATATATACAGTATATATATATATGTGTGTGTGTGTGTGTATATATGTATATGTATATATGTGTGTGTATATGTATGTGTATATATATATATGTATGTGTATATATGTGTGTATATATATGCATATGTATATATGTGTGTGTATATATATGTATGTGTGTGTGTGTGTATATATATATGTATGTGTATATATATATATATTCAAACCTCCCCACTTTGTGTTGAAATGATGTCAATGTATTACACCCCTTGGTGTAGATGATCTGTTCACATCTGAAGTTCACTCAGATTGAGTAGGATAGAAAAAGAGGAAGGCAGCCTATTTCACAGCACTGAATAACACTTAGATTGGCTGGCAGAGATACCTGTAGGCTGTAAAACTGGTTATAAAATGTCTTATATGGGTTAAGGTAAGGAGGAAAACAACAGATTACCAGGGCAGAGGTTAATCTACAGAACAGGTTTAACAGAGAACCATGGCAAAGACAGCACTTGAAGTAACACCGCACACTCTTGCAGCATGTACAAACAAACAAAAGAAAATACTATATGATTGGTTGAGTAAACATGTTGGCCTGCTTTGTTAAGAACAGATTAATTAGAGTTTAACCAGATATCATATACAGACGGCATGTCACTGCAGACATTTTACTTGAAATACCATACATATTCATACATACTGTATGTAAACGCTAGTTAGGTATGTATCTGGTTCTATGAACCCCAGATAACCACTAGGGGAGGTGTGAATCTTTTCCAAGTGCGCATGCATTCAGAGACCTTCTAATAAAGTCATGTAGTGATGCATGACAGTATTTTCATTCAATAATTACAATGGTCATTACCTGAAACCTCTTCAAGCCAGCACTGGTTCGAAATCAAAACGAACCATGTACGTTATCTGAGGTTTGTTGAACCACGGTTGCATAATTAGGGCGGCTGTGGCTCAGTCGGTAGAGCGGGTTGTCCACTAATCCACGAATCGTGGGGTTGGCGGTTCGAATCCCGGCCCGGGTGATCCCATGCCGAAGTGTCCTTGGGCAAGACACTGAACCCTAAGTTGCCCCCGATGGCAAGCTAGCACCTTGCATGCAGCTCTGCTACCATTGGTGTGTGAGTGTGCACTTGTAAGTCGCTTTGGATAAAAGCGTCTGCTAAATGAATAAATGTAAATGTAAATGTGTTCCATTTCACCCTTCCTGATTGCTAGGATGGGTGTGGAAACACTTGGATAACGTATGCCACAAATGTCTTGAATAGGACTTGTCTTAGGACTACCCTAAAAGATGTTCAGAGATGACACACACACACACACACACACACACACCACTGGAAGAAGTGATGTTAATCTTGTTGACTCGAGAAAGTGCTAGGTGATACTGATGTAATACCAGCACAGCCTTCCCGGAGTGGCATGCCTTTAAATTACGCCCATGAGAAAATGCTCCTGATAGAATGGAATATTTTATGCATAGGCATATTATGGCTGGAAAAAGTAGTCAAGCAGATGAGGTAAACATTGCCAGAACAATTTCTACTTAAGGGCATACAAGTCCTGTGACCTAGGAGCTCTTGCATACAGGACTTCTAGGACTCCTGGACAGAGCACACCCAAAGACACAAGTGACTTGGCAAATCTCATCATCCATTTGGGATAGCAGATCTGCTTGGGTGTTCCAACGACTAAAAAAAGAAAGATTGGAAACAAAGGTCTCGGCTGCTATCTCGGAGATATTCGGTCTCTGACCTAGTTCATTAATTTTGTACAACATGAGAAGAATCACGGACCAGAGCATTTTATCCCAGCGAGCTGCAACGTGTTGACTTGGCATTGGCAAATAAGTGCACCTGCCAGATCTGCACTATCACGTCTGGGTACAGACACCACTCCCCTGGATGTACCTGCTCGCTTGACAGTGCATTTGCTACACCATTGTATAGCCACAGCAGATCAGGTTCTGTCAGTGATGCTGTCAGAATGGAAGGGCCCATGCAAACGGAGAGAGCCGAGTTAGCCGAGTTGTCCGAGCGGTGCAACGTGTGGTGATGTTTCAGAACCACTAAGAAGAACTTAAACACTAAACCAGGATCTAGATCTAAGCTGAGCACACCGTGTTGACATCGGAATGACACACAGTCATCACAGATGATGTCTGATTCAGACCCACAGCCATAAAATGCTCAATGCTGAGGCAGTGAGCACATAGTTGGATCTTCAGACACAGGGTCTTGTGGCTAACCTTTGGCTGTAGCATGAACTACAGGGGGAAATCAGACTCAAGTAAAGCGCAAAGACAAGTCTATGTTGTGGAGAGAAAACCAACTTCAACCATACAGATGTGGATTAGCAGAAATTCAGTAAAAATTTATCCAGGATGTGAAAACTAGGTGTGCAATAATGGGATGTGCAATAATCTCTAGAGATAATGCTGTGTTAGATACTGACCTGCAGGGAAGAGATGAGGGGTAAAAGCTACACAGTTTGTAAAGAAAAACATAGACAGCTGCATGACAGCGGTATTTATTGCAAATACTGAAACATGCATCACTATGCAAGGAGGCATCCAGATGTTTCACATCACCCCTAGTTGTTAGGAGGGGTGAAATTCCACATTGACAAATTTAATATGGACATTTCAAAGTTTCTTATTACAGCATGCCCTGCTGACTCTCCCATTTCTGATGAAAAACCTACATGAAAAAAAATCAGAAATGAATCCCACAGATTGATATAATACAGCAACTAAACAAAATAAACAAAAACCGCACCTTGTATAGCAACTCAGTATTAGAGCCATCACTGCAACACCTCCCACCACCATCATCACTGCAGCAGCGATGGAGCTGGCAGCAAGTGTAGTGGATTCTGGGAAAAGATGTAAACTATCTAAAAATTAAGCTGCATTAGTAAAATAAATATGTACCACCACCACAAGTCTTCCATATAAAATCTGTTTTCTCTCCTCGTAAAGTATGTTTCCATCCAAGGATTTTTTTTTTTAGGTGAAAAAAGGTTTAGCGCATGTAAATGTTTTCCAATAATTGGTACAATTGTTCTTTAATAGCCATGCACACAGGATATGCATGCTGATGGATGGTTGTTTTACTAACCATGAACGTTTCTCCCGCAGGCTGCCAACTCGGAACTGGGGGTCAGTGGCAACCTGCGATGAGCGCAACATCAGGACCAATTAATGGGCTCAGTATCTCATACTAAAATGTTGTAGCCGGAGACTTTCTGTGAAGTGTCTCTCCAACCCCTACCTCCCAGACCCATGGGCTTGATCGCATAAGGGCAGTTACTTGCAGCCCTATCAGACGAGCAACTGCACCATTCTGACGTCGTCGTCTGATATAACGTACCATTGCAATGATTTGTGAAATTTCATTTAATTCAATTCAATCAATACTCTCTCCATTTTACAAAGATTTGAGGGCATGTACACACAAAGGGTACACGCTTTGCGATATACAGAAAACTATGCATGGAAATGGCTGAAGGGCAAATTTCTTTTGCGATACTTCAAAACATGTGTGACAATGGGTTGTTGTTGTTGTTGTTTTTTTTTTTAAAGGATGATGTCATCACACACACCATTTTATCGGTAAACGGCCAGTTGGATGGAGACAGGCACGAGACAGCAAATTTCGCAAAACATTTTTACCCACTTTCACTTTGTCGATGACAGAAAAAGTGGATGGGAACTTGGCTATAGAGGATGCAAACCTGTGCAAATGAAGGAACCTGGGGTGTTGTGACACAGCAGGTTTGGTGGACAGACAGGCCCACCGAAGCACTCGTCTATATCTGAGACAAAACCAAGAAATAGTTCTTACCCTTGTCGTGTATTTATTTATTTATTTATTTTTTAATGCTTCCGCTGAACGAATTCAAAACTTGCACAAACAAACCTTGACAGGTGGGTGGGTGTGGAGTCCACAGGTGTGTGTTTGGATCACAAGTGATGTGAGTGGCCCCATGAAGCAGATAGCCAGATGGACACTGGTACAGCACTGCTGAATCGCACAGCATGGAGAAACCCACTTTCAGCCGCGGAATGGAGCCACATACTGGGTCTGAAGAAACAGCGTTTGAGCGTTTTTGTATCTGTGACTGTAAATCTCTATGTATAACAATGAAGACTATACGCTGTCTCTTTCTCCTACCAGTGTCTGGCTCCTTCCATGCAGAGAGATTAAGGTGTGTGATGTTTGTGTGTGTGCAGGGTAGCAGCTTGTCAGGGCGGAGCGTCCGTACAAACGGGTCCGAGGGCACCAGGCAGATGTGCGTGTTGTCACAAATGATGCGCGAGAGAGAGACCGTACGCAGCGAGTGTCTCTGAGCAGTGCTGAATACACCCTCTCGCTCCCACCAGAACCTCACGGAGTCAGACAGATATGAGATAGATAGATAGATACTTTAGTGATCTCCGAGGGGAAATTCAAGAAAGATATGGTCAATTCAATCGATTTATTTATTGTTCTGACAACACTGTATATTTGTCATGTGAATTCTGAACATAGTTGTTTTGGGTTTAAAAACAAAAAACAAAAACAAAACATTATTCACTCCATTGAATAAATAATATCTATTTAAGTTGACAGCTAAGACAGAAAAATGTGAAATGATCAATGACTACAGGTTCACCTGTCTCCATCGCGGAGTGCGCGGAACTGTTTGGCTATCAGACAGGCTAGCAGAGGCCCAACTCTCCCTCCAGACAGTGCGGGCTCTGAGATAGCACCCACCCACACGTCAATGTTCCAGACTGTACCATAAAGAGCCAGCAGCTTGCGCACCAAGCCTACATTCTCCAGAATTTCTATTAAATCAGATTCGTTTGCAGGGACGTAGAGGCCACAAAACTCTCGCCACGCACCGTAACCTTCATATAGAGGGAGCGCGAAGAAGGAGAGAGATAAACACATCATACTCATTATTTGTGATCCCCCCAAAAAAGGGGTCTATATGCATGTACGTGAAAATAACAATTATGACAATAGGATCAGCACTGATACAGTGTAAAACTTAATTCCTAAATGTTTGATTGGACTTTACTGTAGTGTGGAAACCACATGTAGGAAAAAGAATGAAGGTAAAGACAGTACCAGGCAGGCCATGATCACGCCCCCTCTGCAAATTCAGAGCCCCGAGGTCCAGCGGCAGCCCGCCGTGAGCCTGGAACAGTCTCTCAGTCAATTCCTCCACCATCATCTGCTCAGGAGCCTGGAGCTTGGCTGGGGACAACAACAAACCCCGCAGCACTGGATCTATACCACCTAAAGATACAGAGAATAATAAATATACCACAGTACAATCCAGCTAGAAGTGGAAGTATATCACTATTTGTGATCCACTATATGGCCTAAAGTATGTAAACACCTGACCACCACACCCATTTGTGCTTTAACATCCCATTCCAAACAATATTCTCTACTCTTCTGGGAAGGCTTTCTTCTGGATTTTTGAGCATGGCTGTTGTGATTTGTGTTTATTCAGCTAAAAGAGCATTAGTGATGTTGGCTGATGAAGTCTGGGGCGCAGTCGGCGTTCCAGTTCATCCCGAAGGTGTTCAGTGAGGTTGAGGTCAGGGGCACAACCTTTTTTCCACAAACCTTGGGCAAATCATGTCTTCATGGAGCTCGCTTTTTGCACAGGGACACTGTGATGCTGGAACAGGTTTGGGCCTCGAAGTTCCAGTGAAGAGAAATTGTAAAGCTACAACAAATAAAGACATTCTATACAGTTGTGTCCTTCCGACTACGTGGCAACAGTTTATGGAAAGAACGCTTACTGTATGGGTGTGCTGGTCAGGTGTTCACAAATGTTTGGCCATATAGTGTATCTTCTCTATTATTGTATATGTATATTTGCTCCATTTTCACAATATACAGCCATACCAATGTTTTGTCTAACTTACACTTAAGCACAGTAATTGATTCCCCATATGATGGAATCAATTACTGTGCTTAAGTGTATCGATCTGTACCACACGTGACACACAGAGAGACTAAATTTGTGTGTGTTTGTATGTATTATAAGTCAGCGTGTTTTTTTTTTTTTTATCATGCACCTTCTTCTACCACCCTCCAGGAGGCAAACAGTGAGTGGTGTAAAGGTAGTGGTGGATGTTTAGGGTCGAGGTGATATCCAGGTCCGAATCGGTTCACAATGGGTTGTACGGTCACATGGGCAAAGCGAAAGGCAGCAGTGGAGAAGCCATTGGTAATGCTGGGGTCGACCTCAGGGTCATAACCCTGATAGGGGGGCATGAGTTTGGCATATGATCCGTGCCCCAGGACATGTGGCAAGTAGTGATCCCATGTCAGGACCTGAGATGGCAGTGAATAGAAATTCCCAGTTCTCAGTCAGATTGCACTCAAGTCGAACACAAATTTGGTGTAATTACAAAATATTTTTCTTGAACCTGATGCACAGCTCCAAGGATTTTCCTGGCCTCTTGGTACAGTGTATCTGGGCTCCAGTGGGGGTTGAGCATGTGTAGCTCCTTGGCTAATCGATTATGCTCTCTGAGAAACAGTGTGTGGAGAGCAATCATTCCCAAGTGCTCATTAGCCCGAGAATCACCTGAAAGACACACACCAGAGGAGGACAAAGCGATCTAAAGCATGTTTGCCAACGATGCGCCCAACTAATATAATAACATACCAAATTGACAATCAATGACGTAAATGTTTAGTAATAAGTCACAGATCGAACTGCTTGCTATGGAGTAAGTGGACCAGTACTAGGTTTATATTCCAAGTCGATATCTCTTATCTTTGTCCATTGCTGATTTATCGCAGTGAGGCCAAAGATGTTTCTGAGGATCTAGATGTTCCAGTAACATCTGGCAGAGTGTACCTTTTTTAACTACGTAAAAAAGAAGACCGCCATCAATAATAATGGGCCAATTTTAGTCAGTCCTAAATATGGAAGTCCTTGGCCATCACTGGTCAGTTGGTTTTCATTAGGTTGGTTTAGAATGAATTTTAGAAAGCTATATATTTACAGTCATGAATCTGAGTCTACTGATTCAATCATGACATGATTTTCATGAGCTGTACAAAGAAACATACAATTTTGTTTTAAATCTAACTTTATTTAACTTTCTTTTCTGATGATTAACAGCAGCGGCGTCGTATCCATTAAACCACATACAGCTAAAAAATACACAACAGAATCCTACAATTCCCTGTCCATCATGACCTACCTGCCAGATAGCAGAAGGTCAAGTTGCCCATAGACGTTCTGTTCTTTCCTGTGTTGGAGTCTTGTCGTGGTGCACACGGGTCCAGTTGGGTGTGTGTGCGGGGCAGGTATGGCAGATAGTCGAGTCCCTGGTCTGCATGCAGCTGGTTATGTGTGAGTAAGCCAAGAGAGGAGGACAAATTACGCAGAGAGCGTGCGAGCTCATCTGAACTGCCATAGACCATACTGGCATCTACGAAGGCTGTGATGGCGTTCAGCTGCTCCCGGTGACGGCACACAACAGAGGCATCTACACAGCTGGGAGCCGAGCGGAAAAATGGCATGCAGCTCTGAACACCACGACGAGGGTCCGAGAGAGGGATCTGAGAGAGAGAGAGAGATATGAAGATTTTATTATTGTCTTTGTATGCATATACATATACAGAGCCCTCCACTAATATTGGCACCTTTGGTAAATATGAGCAAAGAAGGTTGTGAAATTGTCTTTAAATGGTTAAAAAACAACAATTTTTTTTTGTTTTGTTTAAATATAGGTTGCAACAATTATTTACATCCTATCAATGGGAATATACTTCAAATATATTTTTCTCATACAAATTAATAGGAGTGCCAATAATTGTTGCGCACCTATATTTAAAGATTTTATTTTATTTATTAACATTTTTGGGGGG
>JAFFST010046492.1:69336-92593 GCA_022414735.1 Noturus placidus | reverse complement strand
GTATTAACTCCTATAGTGCCTTATTAACACCTACAATACTGTACTAACACCTACAATACTGTATTAACTCCTGTAGTGCCTTATTAACACCTACAATACTGTATTAACGCCTATAGTGCCTTATTAACACCTACAATACTGTATTAACACCTATAGTGTCTTTTTAACACCTACAATACTGCATTAACTCATGTAGTGTCTTATTGACACCTACAATACTGTATTAACTCCTGTAGTGCTTATTAACACCTACAATACTGTACCAACTCCTACAGTGCCTGATTAACACCTACAATACTGCATTAACTCCTGTAGTGCCTTATTAACACCTACAATACTGGATTAACTCCTGTAGTGTCCTTATTAACACCTACAATACTGTATTAAATCCTGTAGTGCCTTATTAACACATGCAATACTGTATTAACTCCTGTGGTGCCTTATTAACACCTACAATACTGTATTAACTCCTGTAGTGCCTCATTAACACGTACAATATTGAATTAACTCCTATAGTGCCTTATTAACACCTACAATACTGTATTAACTCCTGTTGTGTCTTATTAACACCTACAATACTGTATTAACTCCTATAGTGCCTTATTCACACCTACAATACTGTACTAACACATACAGTACTGTATTGACTTCTGTAGTGCCTTATTAACACCTACAATACTGTATTAACTCCTGTAGTGCCTCATTAACACGTACAATACTGGATTAACTACTGTAGTGTCTTATTAACACCTACAATACTGTATTTCCTCCTGTAGTGTCTTATTAACACCTACAATACTGGATTAACTCCTATAGTGCCTTACTAACACCTACAATACTGTATTAACTCCTGTAGTGCCTCATTAACACCTACAATTTTGAATTAACTCCTATAGTGCCTTATTAACACCTACAATGCTGTATTAACTATTGTAGTGTCTTATTAACACCTACAATACTGTATTTCCTCCTGTAGTGTCTTATTAACACCTACAATACTGTACTAAATCCTGTAGTGCCTTATTAACACCTACAATACTGTATTAACTCCTGTAGTGCCTTATTAACACCTACAATACTGGATTAACTCCTATAGTGCCTTATTAACCCCTACGATACTGTATTAACTCCTATAGTGTCTTATTAACACCTACAATACTGTATTAACTCCTATAGTGCCTTATTAACTCCTACAATACTGTATTAACTCCTGTACTGCCTTATTAACACCTACAATACTGTATTAATTCCTATAGTGCCTTATTAACACCTACAATACTGTACGAACACCTAGAGTACTGCACTGACTTCTGTAGTGTCTTATTAACACATACAATACTGTATTAACTGCTGTAGTACATTATTAACACCTACAATACTGTATTAACACCTACAATACTGTGCTAACACCTTCATGTACTGTATTGACTTCTGTGGTGCCTTATTAACACCTACAATACTGTATTAACTCCTATAGTGCCCTATTAACACTTACAATACTGTATTAACACATGTAGTGCCTTATTAACACCTACAATACTGGATTAAATTCTATAGTGCCTTATTAACACCTACAATACTGTACTAACTCCTATAGTGCCTTACTAACAACTACAATACTGTATTAACTCCTGTAGTGCCTTATTAACACCTACAATACTGGATTAACTCCTATAGTGCCTTATTAACACCTACAATACTGTACTAACTCCTACAGTGCCTGATTAACACCTACAATACTGCATTAACTCCTGTAGTGCCTTATTAACACCTACAATACTGGATTAACTCCTAGAGTACTGTATTGACTTCTGTAGTGCCTTATTAACACCTACAATACTGGATTAACTCCTATAGTGTCTTATTAACACCTACAATACTGTATTAACTCCTATAGTGCCTTATTAACACCTACAATACTGTATTAACTACTGTAGTGTCTTATTTACACCTACAATACTGTATTTCCTCCTGTAGTGTCTTATTAACACCTACAATACTGTACTAAATCCTGTAGTGCCTTATTAACACCTACAATACTGTATTAACTCCTGTAGTGTCTTATTAACACATACAATACTGTATTAACTGATGTAGTGCATTATTAACACCCACAACACTGTATTAACACCTACAGTACTGTATTAACACCTACAATGCTGTATTAACTCCTGTAGTGTCTTATTAACACATACAATACTGTGTTAACTCCTGTAGCGCCTTATTAACACCTACAATACTGTATTAACTCCTATAGTGCCTTCTTAACACCTACAATACTGTACTAACACCTAGAGTACTGTATTGACTTCTGTAGTGCCTTATTAACACCTGCACTACTGGATTAACTCCTATAGTGCCTTATTAACACCTACAATACTGTATTAACTCCTGTAGTGTCTGGTTAACACCTACAGTACTGTATTAACTCCTGTAGTTCCTTATTAACACCTACAATACTGTATTAATCCTGTATGCCTTATTAACACCAGCAATACTGTATTAAATCCTGTACTGCCATATTATCACCTACAATACTGTATTAAATCCTGTAGTGCCTTATTAACACCTACAATACTGTATTAACTACTGTAGTGTCTTATTAACACCTACAATACTGTATTAACTCCTGTAGTGCCTTATTAACACCTACAATACTGTATTAACTCCTGTAGTGTCTTATTAACACCTACAATACTGTATTAACTCCTGTCGTGCCTTACTAACACCTACAATACTGTATTAACTCCTGTAGTACTGTATTAACACCCACAATGCTGTATTAACTCCTGTAGTGCCTTATTAACACATACAGTACTGGATTAACTCCTATAGTGTCTTATTAACACCTACAATACTGTATTTACTCCTATAGTGCCTTATTAACACCTACAATACTGTATTAACTCCTGTAGTGTCTTATTGACACCTACAATACTGTATTAACTCCTGTAGTGCCTTACTAACACCTACAATACTGTATTAACTACTGTAGTGTCTTATTAACACCTACAATACTGTATTATAATGCAGTGCCTTATTAACACCTACAATACTGTATTAAATCCTGTAGTGTCCTATTAACACCTATAATAGTGTATTAACTCCCGTAGTGCCTTCTTAACACCTACAATACTGGATTAACTCCTGTAGTGTCTTATTAACACATGCAATACTGTATTAACTCCTGTGGTGCCTTATTCACACCTACAATACTGTATTAACTCCTATAGTGCCTTATTAACACCTACAATACTGTATTAACTCCTGTTGTGTCTTATTAACACCTACAATACTGTATTAACTCCTATAGTGCCTTATTCACACCTACAATACTGTACTAACACCTACAATGCTGTATTAATTCCTGTAGTGCCTTATTAACACCTACAATACTGTATTAACTCCTGTAGTGCCTTATTCACACCTACAATACTGTACTAACACCTACAGTACTGTATTTACTCCTGTAGTGCCTTATTAACACCTACAATACTCTATTAACTCCTATAGTGCCTTATTAACACCTACAATACTGTATTAACTTCTGTAGTGTCTTATTAACACCTACAATACTGTATTTCCTCCTGTAGTGTCTTATTAACACCTACAACACTGTACTAAATCCTGTAGTGCCTAGATTAACACCTACAATATTGTATTAACTCCTGTAGTGTCTTATTAACACATACAATACTGTATTAACTGCTGTAGTGCATTATTAACACCTACAATACTGTATTAACACCTACAGTACTGTATTAACAGCTACAATGCTGTATTAACTCCTGTAGTGTCTTATTAACACATACAATACTGTATTAACTCCTGTAGTGTCTTATTAACACCTCCAATACTTTACTAAATCCTGTAGTGTCTTATTAACACCTACAATACTGTATTAACTCCTGTAGTGTCTTTTTAACACCTACAATACTGTATTACCTCCTATAGTGCCTTATTAACACCTACAATACTGTACTAACACATACAATACTATATTAACTCCTGTAGTGTCTTATTAACACCTACAATACTGTATTAACTCATGCACTGCCTTATTAACACCTACAATACTGTATTACCTCCTATAGTGCCTTATTAACACCTACAATACTGTACTAACACCTACAATACTATATTAACTCCTGTAGTGTCTTATTAACACCTACAATACTGTATTAACTCCTGTACTGCCTTATTAACACCTACAATACTGTATTAACTCCTATAGTGCCTTATTAACACCTACAATACTGTACTAACACCTACAATACTGTATTAACTCCTGTAGTGTCTTATTAACACCTACAATACTGTATTAACTCCTGTAGTGCATTATTAACACCTTCAATACTGTATTAACTCCTGTAGTGTCTGGTTAACACCTACAGTACTGTATTCACTCCTGTAGTTCCTTATTAACACCTACAATACTGTATTAATCCTGTATGCCTTATTAACACCAGCAATACTGTATTAAATCCTGTACTGCCATATTATCACCTACAATACTGCATTAACTCTTGTACTGACTTGTTAACACGTACAATACTGTATTAACTCCTATAGTGCCTTATTAACACCTACAATACTGCATTAACTCAGTGCCTTATTAACACCTACAATACTGTAGTAGCTCATGTAGTGACTTATTAACACCTACAATGCTGTATTAAATCCTGTAGTGCCTTATTAACACCTAGAATACTGCATTAACTCCTGTAGTGACTTATTAACACCTACAATGCTGTATTAACTCATGTACTGCCTTATTAACAACTACAATACTGTATTAACTCCTGTAGTGCCCTATTAACACCCACAATGCTGTATTAAGTCCTGTAGTGCCTTATTAACACCTACAGTACTGTATTAACTTCTGTAGTGCCATATTAACTCCCACAATGCTGTATTAACTCCTGCAGTGCCTTATTAACACCTAAAATACTGTATTTTCCTGTTACGCCTTATTAACACCTACAATATTGTATTAACTCCTGTAATGCCTTATTAACACCTCCAATATTGTATTAACTCCTGTACTGCCTTATTAACACCTAAAATACTTTATTATCCTGTAATGCCTTATTAACACCTGCAGTACTGTATTAACTCCTGTAGTGTCTTATTAACACCTACAATACTGCATTAACTACTATAGTGCCTTATTAACACCTACAATACTGTATTAACTCCTGTAGTGCCTTATTAACACCTACAATACTGTATTAACTCCTATAGTGCCTTATTAACACCTACAATACTGTATTAACTACTGTAGTGTCTTATTAACACCTACAATACTGTATTTCCTCCTGTAGTGTCTTATTAACACCTACAATACTGTACTAAATCCTGTAGTGCCTTATTAACACCTACAATACTGTATTAACTCCTGTAGTTTCTTTTTAACAAATACAATACTGTATTAACTCCTGTAGTGCCTTATTAACACCTACAATACTGTATTAACACCTAGTGTCTTATTAACACCTCCAATACTGTATTAACTCTTATAGTGCCTTATTAACACCTACAATACTGTATTAACAGCTAGTGTCTTATTAACACCTGCAATACTGTATTAACTCCTGTAGTGTCTTATTAACACCTACAATACTGCATTAAATACTGTAGTGTCTTATTAACACCTACAATACTGTATTAACTCCTGTAGTGTCTTATTAACACCTACAATACTGTATTAACTCCTGTACTGCCTTATTAACACATACATTACTGTATTAACTCTTATAGTGCCTTATTAACACCTACAATACTGTACTAACACCTACAATACTGTATTAACGCCTGTAGTGTCTTATTAACAACTACAATACTGTATTAACTCCTGTAGCGCCTTATTAACACCTACAATACTGTATTAACACCTACAATACTGTACTAACACCTTCATGTACTGTATTGACTTCTGTGGTGCCTTATTAACACCTACAATACTGTATTAACTCCTGTAGTGCCCTATTAACACCTACAATACTGTACTAACTCCTATAGTGCCTTATTAACACTTACAATACTGTATTAACACATGTAGTGCCTTATTAACACCTACAATACTGGATTAAATTCTATAGTGCCTTATTAACACCTACAATACTGTATTAACTCCTATAGTGCCTTATTAACACCTACAATACTGCATTAACTCATGTAGTGTCTTAATGACACCTACAATACTGTATTAACTCCTGTAGTGCCTTACTAACACCTACAATACTGTATTAACTCCTGTAGTGTCTTATTAACAACTACAATACTGTATTATAATGCAGTGTCTTATTAACACCTACAATACTGCATTAACTCAGTGCCTTATTAACACCTACAATACTGTAGTAACTCATGTAGTGACTTATTAACACCTACAATGCTGTATTAAATCCTGTAGTGCCTTATTAACACCTAGAATACTGCATTAACTCTTGTAGTGACTTATTAACACCTACAATGCTGTATTAACTCATGTACTGCCTTATTAACAACTACAATACTGTATTAACTCCTGTAGTGCCCTATTAACACCCACAATGCTGTATTAAGTCCTGTAGTGCCTTATTAACACCTACAGTACTGTATTAACTTCTGTAGTGCCATATTAACTCCCACAATGCTGTATTAACTCCTGCAGTGCCTTATTAACACCTAAAATACTGTATTTTCCTGTAACGCCTTATTAACACCTACAATATTGTATTAACTCCTGTATGCCTTATTAACACCAGCAATACTGTATTAAATCCTGTACTGCCATATTATCACCTACAATACTATATTAAATCATGTAGTGCCTTATTAACACCTACAATGCTGTATTAACTCATGTACTGCCTTATTAACAACTACAATACTGTATTAACTCTTGTAGTGCCTTATTAACACCTACAATACTGTAGTAACTCATGTAGTGACTTATTAACACGTACAATGCTGTGTTAACTCCTGTAGTGCTTTATTAACACCTACAATACTGCATTAACTCTTGTAGTGCCTTATTAACACCTACAATACTGTAGTAACTCATGTAGTGACTTATTAACACCTACAATGCTGTATTAATTCCTCTAGTGTCTTATTAACACCTACAATACTGTATTAACTCCTGTAGTGCCTTATTCACACCTACAATACTGTACTAACACCTACAATACTGTATTAACTCCTGTAGTGCCTTATTAACACCTACAATACTGTATTAACTCCTGTAGTGCCTTATTAACACCTACAATACTGTATTAACTCCTATAGTGCCTTATTAACACCTACAATACTGTACTAACACCTACAATGCTGTATTAATTCCTGTAGTGACTTATTAACACCTACAATACTGTACTAACACCTACAATACTGTATTAACTCCTGTAGTGCCTTATTAACACCTACAATACTGGATTAACTCCTATAGTGTATTATTAACACCTTCAGTACTGTATTAACTCCTGTAGTGTCTTATTAACACCTACAATACTGTATTAATCCTGTATGCCTTATTAACACCAGCAATACTGTATTAAATCCTGTACTGCCATATTATCACCTACAATACTGTAGTAACTCATGTAGTGACTTATTAACACCTACAATGCTGTATTAATTCCTCTAGTGCCTTATTAACACCTACAATACTGTATTAAATCCTGTAGTGACTTATTAACACCTACAATGCTGTATTAACTCATGTACTGCCTTATTAACAACTACAATACTGTATTAACTCCTGTAGTGCCCTATTAACACCCACAATGCTGTATTAAGTCCTGTAGTGCCTTATTAACACCTACAGTACTGTATTAACTTCTGTAGTGCCATATTAACTCCCACAATGCTGTATTAACTCCTGCAGTGCCTTATTAACACCTGAAATACTGTATTTTCCTGTAACGCCTTATTAACACCTACAATATTGTATTAACTCCTGTAATTCCTTATTAACACCTTCAATATTGTATTAAGTCCTGTACTGCCTTATTAACACCTACAATCTTGTATTAACTCCTGTAGTGCCTTATTAACACCTAAAGTACTTTATTATCCTGTAATGCCTTATTAACACCTACAATATTGTATTAACTCCTGTAGTGCCTTATTAACCCCATCAATACGGTATTAACTTATGTAGTGCCTTATTAAAACCCTACAATGCCGACTCAGCCCCTTCAAGGTTGTATTAACACTTACAGTGTTGTATTAAATGCTCCAATTTCAAGTTCGTATTTAATTTAGCATGTAATTCATTCTTACAGTGTATTTTTAAATTTACAGTATATTTTTTATATTTCACAGTTAGTTAACTCTGCCAGTGTTAATCAAACACTACAGTTGTAAAGTCTTTTATACTTGTTGAATTCTATTGATATTCTTCAATTCTGTTGTTTCATTTGAATAATAATAATAATAATAATAATAATAATAATAATAATAATAATAATAATAATAATAATAATAATATTAATAATAATAATAATAAAAGATCAACATTATCACACCGAGGCATCCATGTCCGTTAATCACTTTGCATGTGCACAGCTCTCAGCATACAGAAAAGATCACCTTAAGAGCTGCATATGAGCAAAATACTGTACAGTCCCGTCCCTGATGTTCCCCAGAGTCTGCGACATAACGTTTCGTCTCTTCTACCCTGTAGTTGATTATTCCAGTACGTGTATCAGTGGTTCACTGTATTGCACAAAGTACTCACCTTACACAATGAAAACACTCACAGTGGGACACTCAGTCTGTCAACTGTGATTAAACAGAATTCCTTCCAAACATTGATCTTTGCACCATTCCAAACAAACAGTGGAAGTCGGCCCCCGACATTGTACCAAGTGATTTAGTAAGTCATCTTGAAGTACTGAAGTAGACATAAAAACAGCCCTGCATACAAATATGACGCATCTGCCCAAAATCTTGCATTTCTCTCATTTCTGATTCAAAGCACCCCCCCCCCCCAAAAAAAAAAAATAAAAATCATTATTGCTACCACAGCGAGAATACACAGTGTATTACAATTCACATGGGAGTGCCATAAGCCTATCCTTTTTCTCCTTGGAATCATGCAAATATTTGAAGTTTAGTCCCCATTCCCAGGTAATAGCACACATAGTACTACTGCTGTATCTATTTCGGTGGAGCTCCACAGTGCAAACTGATTAGAAGGAATGGTAGTAGTAGGGTAATAGAAAAGACAGGTAGCATGTAAAAATAAGTATGACAGTGAAGTAGACATATGAACAATGGCTACAAAGTTTATGCAGAACAAGGGTTATAACAATATGATTAAGCACAATGAGCTGAGGTAAACATCCATCCATCCATCTACCATCCATCCCTCCATTAATCCCTCCATTCATCTATCCATCCATCCATTCATCCATCCATCCATCAATCGAATCCATCCATCCATTCATCTATCCATCCATCCATCCATCTCCGGAGGGAACCCCCATGCAAAATCCAGGCACTCCAGGTCTGGAGGTGGGATTCAAACCTCCAAATCCTGAGGTGTGAGGCAAACATGATAACCTCTAAGCCACGTGTAGTAAACATTAGCAAAACGATGACACACTCCTTCCCCGACTTCCTGCTTTAAAAGGAAATCAGTCAACATACAGAATCTCACACATGCCTTCCACACCCATTATGCCGGCCATTAAAATGTAATAACAAACTCATGAAGCGATGGCTCTACACATGTTGAGAATGACTTTCTAGTAAAGCTAAGCTTTCAGACAAAGTGAACGAGTGAATACACGATACAGCTGTGCAGCCGTACGGCAATGATAGGACGCTCAATCGGTATTGATGATTAGATTAGCCTCATAAGAGGGGGGGAGAATAAGCCTTTGCCTAGTCAGGATTTTTAAAAATTCATACAGGTTCTTTTGATACAGCATTCCAGGTTTCCATCCCAATATTGAATTCAAGTGAAGTATCAAACGATCAAACGATTGTAATCATCACAAAGCTGCATTTGAAATCCGTCGAGGCGTGTAAACACGTCACGCATCAGAATATACACGAAGAGCTGGTAGATAATAATAACGCCAATCAGTTCTTCAAATCCAAAGCTACGTTTTTAGATTAAATTTATGCATTGCTAATTTATGTTTAGGTATTTACAGATGTGAACAATGGTTGTATGACAAAAGTATTTATATAAATACTATATCATACAGTCACTTTGCTATAGAACGTACTAGTTCACAAGGAACGTACCTCCAAAATGGCCGACTTCTAATAAAGTTGCCATTTTGCGTTGTGTACGTATCATAACAGCAACCCCCTTAATAAGTCTTTTTTGTTTGTTTTTTTTTCTTTTTAAATTGATTCTAACCAGACATTTTGAGTAGCATTATATGATACGTTGAGCTTTTTTGAACCTCCGAAGTTGTAACCGCAGTCGACAAAAAAGACATTTTAAGTGCGTTAGGTTTCATAGATCGTACTTCAGACAGTCAAATAAAAAAAAAAAATTATATCTTATTGAAGAATACCTGAACATTCCATTTTAGTTTTATTTTAATTATTTTTTTTTTTAGGTTTACATTTTACATACATTTTCCTTTCCTCACACAGAAAGCACGGGGTTACATCTAATATATATTATACTGAGAATTTTGCATGTGCATACCCACATAGAGGACATTTTGGTTCAGGAATAAAAAAAATTGCAGCAAAATCGAGCATTTTTGGCCACAACAATCACAAAGAAAAAAAAACCTCAAACACACACACTCACACACACACACACACACACAGAGGAAGGTGAAGTTTTGGTGGGTTTTTTTTTTTACAAGTATCTGAAACCTCATGTATTGATACAACGCAAAGTACACACACACACACACACACACACACACACATGCACGGTTCTTAGACACTGTGTATAACCTCCATTAGCATTGCCTCATTTGAGCCAAATGTGCCGGCTTGGCAAGCTTTCAGTTCACTCGTCCTTCACTTCTCCACTTCTTCCTCTCTCTCTCGTTCTCTTTTCTTTCCAGTCTCCATCCTTCCTTTCTACACCCCATGCTGATCTCTCCTTCTCTCTCGTTCTCATTTGCCTTCCTTTCTGGAGTGGCTAATGGAGTGGAAGGCTTCCAGAATCTCTCTGCTAAAATATGCATTTAATTTGATTATTTACTACCTATTGTTTTCAGCTTTTAAAAGGAGTTCACAAAGCGAGATCGAGCGTGGGTAAGAGCGAGCCGAGTGTGTATTATGCGTGTGTGACAGGGGTAGCCTCTGGTGCATTTGTTATTCTAATGGAGACTCCTCAGCTGTCTGTAGAACCATTGTGTTCCACTCCACTCAACAGTTCAGTTTCTAATCGGCCCAGCAATAGCCCTCTCACACACTATTTTATAGAATAAATAAATAAATAAAATCGTGCACACACTCAACGCAATCCTCTCACTGCGGCACAAAACATGCTAGAAAAGCTTGAGATAATACATAGCATGTTTATATTTCTTTTTATTTGAAGCAGGGACCAAAATGTCCAAGAAACGCATGTATTTCATTTATCAAAAGTAAATGAGTTTGAGCCAGTGGAAACGTACTGAAATACATTATGTTCTGTCCAGCTAGCATAGAACCTAGCATTAGTCACGCCGTGGGGTTATTTGCAACCTTAGAAACAACTAAAACAACTAGCGTGCGCTTTCTTTTAGTAAAATTACCTCAGCTATACAAGCTACTCTAAACAAACACTAAACACTAAACACAGCAGTGCGCTAATTATACCAGCTAAGAAGTTCGCTTGCTAATCTTACTTCTTTAGCTCATTTCCGATTTGGATATTTAGCTTTTTTTGTTAACAAGCTAACTATCATGCAACTAAAACCATGCACTAGCAAGATAGCTAACATTGGGTTAGCTGTTATATTGTGGAAGCCATTACGCAAGGTTGCTAGCAAAAGCAAAAGGATGGGAGCAAATATTTTAAAGAGCTACTCCTCCTCCTCCTACTACTCCTCCTCCAACTACTCCTTCTCCCACTCCTCTTACTACTATACCTCCTACTCCTACACCTCCTACTCCTACTCCTCCTACTACTCCTCCTTCCACTTCTCCTCCTACTCCTCCTCCCACTCTTCCTCCTCCTCCTCCTCCTCCTCCTACTACTTCTACTTCACAAGATTTATACCAACAACGATGTATTAAAGGAGCAGTTTGTCAGTTTTAGAATTTTACTCTGCTGCCTGCAAGGTGAATTGAAATCGTAACGAAAGCATTGACAAACCACAAACTTCCCCCACAAATGATTCCACCCCCGCAGTTGAAACATAGTATACCTGTATATACCTGTGTAGATACACATTACTGTGTGAGTTGCCTTTTAAGGAAAAGGCTGAGCCGCTTCATTCTGGGCCAGAAAATAAATAAATAAATAAAACCAACAGATGCCTGAAACCAAGAAACGATCATCGGTTCTAATCTGTGGAAATACTGAGAAAGATAGCTGCTTTAAAATTACATGATTGTTATAGGCATATAAACATGTGTAAAGTTTACAAACCGCCGCTTTAATGGCTGACGATATAGTACAGATATACGATATAGATGTGTTTGTAGAAAATGTTTTATAGAAAACACACTCACACATACCTAAATAACACACAATTGATAAGGGTCAGCGAGTCAAGTGCCTGTGTATTTATGTAAGAACATGAGTGTAAGGTTGAATGGAGCATGGCCTGCTCTTATTGAATGTGAGAGGGAGATAGTATCTGCGTGTGTAGCCTTTTTTTCCTCTCTAGTAAGACTCTGCTGGACTCTGAGCTGCATGCTAACTGCCTCGCCTGAGGCGCCACAAGCTACTACGACCTTACTCATGCTTACACACACACACACACACACACACACACACACACACACACACACACACACACACACACAGAGAAGGCTAAACGCTACTGAAGCCAGATACTGTAGCTCCCACAATCCTCTGTTTGGCCACGTGTAAAATATTCCATTTAAGTGACAGTGTGTGTGTGTGTGTGTGTGTGCGCCATCACTGGGTCCCTATGTGCCAACAATAGACCTACAAACACTGCAATATTTTTTTAAAGAGGAAAACCATGTTCTTGAAAATGTCTTTGCTATGTCATAGAAAAGCATCTAAATAACTGAGCAAGCTTTGAGAGTCTTTAATCACGATTGTTCTAAAATATTGCTACAAAACGCTGATGGTCCTCTGTGTGTGTGTGTGTGTGTGTGTGTGTGTGTGTGTGTGTGTGTGTGTGTGTGTGTGTGTGTGTCTATATCTCAGTGCGGACCAAATATCTGTCCATCCATTGGCTTCTGTTTTGTGGAAGATGACCCAAAATATAAGCTGTTCGGCATTGCTAAAACTCAGTACATTGAACTGGATTTAAAAAACCGTGACCCAATTGTAACTTCTTGGCAGAGGCAGCCAGTTTTTTTTAATATATTCATTTAAATGCAGTCAATGGAGGTACTTTTCTGTTTTAAAATCATCCTCATTTTAATGCCAAAGCCATCTGCGTTTAAATAAGTGGAAAGTTGGAGCTTGGCATTGCACCATTTTCAAGTTGAACTAGAGGTTTGTCTTTTGTTAGCAACAAGCTAGCCAGCAAACTGTCACGACTGACATTTATTTGCCTTCTTAAACAGCAAACTATATTGTAGAGTCCCTGTATGTTGATTACTCTAAAGCAAGAGACTACTGTCGTATATATACACACAGTATAACACATTTAAAAATAAAGTGTTATTGTGTTTAATATTTACGCACTTAGCAGCCATGTTGATTTGATGTCACTGAACTCGGGGGTTGAGGAGACCGTGGACTCAGGACTGAGTACCTGCCCAGCAAACAGGGGACGTCCCACTGACGTTTTATAACGTTCGCTGGCGGACATTCCAAGGACGTCACAGGATATCATATCATAACACTACTGAATGTGTTAATTTCAGCGAAAGTCCCCTAAGTCCCGAATGGCCGTTGGGCGTCCTGTGAAAGTACGTAGGACATCAAGGAGACCCTACACACGGACGTTCGGGGGACGGTCATAGAGGCAATTTAGTGAACGTCCTATGAACCTTTTTTGTCAGCTGGCTACTGGTTCTGTTATACTGTAGTGAGCTTCAAAAGTTCATGCAACATCTGGACTGAAATCCAGCACAGCATCTAATTAGCCAGTGATAACTCTAATGTTGGTTACCTTCTCAAAACAGTAGTTAGTATGATCAAGGTTATAGATTTACTTAAGTACCGTGTCTGTACATTAACTGATCTGAAGCTAATGCTGCGATACCTAGCTGAAAAAGTAGAGAAGGAGGACTTTACACCGTTTACATGTTGATTTGATGTCATTCTGTCAAAGGAATTGATAGTTGGAAAGCCAAGTTGTCGAGATGAAACGTCAAGCTGAGCTGATTTCTTTTGCGAGCGGGGAATTACAAGTTGCAACTTTGCCTCAAACACAGCATTAGTTCTAGTTCTTAGTTAGAAGTTGGGAATTACAAGTCGAACTCGGTATAATTGGCAAAAATCTCTATTTTCGTCTATATTGTGGTGTCCGGTTGACAATTTGCCTATTCGGAGACTCCAAAAGGCTTCTGTAAGTCTTTAACTGTAAATCCTTGAGAAATGTTTTCTTCTCTAACCAACCACCGAACAGCACACTGGGAAAATACACTAGTGTTCTCTTATTGCCCCTGTTTACATTACGACAGTTTGAAAAGCTTTAGCTGCAGTTTCTTATTGTTGAAACCTTTAGAAAGACAGTCTATAGTCATGTTGACTCGTTTCCTCCTGTAGAAGTTTGGTCCAGTCGTCCGTCAGACCTCACTCGAGCCAGTAAATTATACGAATGGCCCTGAAGTCGGCGAGGGGAAGTTGAGGGGAGTTGATGTGGGGGTGCTAAAATAAAAAAAAATTGAAATAAAACACAATATTGGAACACGGGACGTAATCCAGCAGTTTTCGCTTTTCTCCATTGACCTTCATCTGAGGATCTGGTTTAAAGTTTTATCATTTTAAAAACCCCTCAATGGGCCTGCTGCTTCTTATATTGTCAATTTGCTCCATCCACCCACTTTATTTTAGATCTCCGAGGCTCTCAGAGTTGTTTTTTTATTTTTTTTTCCCTTTTCTTTCCCCAGCACTGAGGCTTTGGAACAATCCACTACCTGCTATTACGTATTTCTGTTTTTAAACTCGATTTGAATGAATTACGTTTTTGTGAAAGCGGGCATGTTTATGTACTTTACATAGCATTTATGTCTATTTTCTGCCTTATTGTCGTGTGCTTCTTTTGAAATGATGCTAGTTGTATTTATGCGCCACTCCGGTCAACATTTTCAACGCGCAATATAAATGAAATGACCGTATTTCAATCTAACCTCTGGTTATAAACCATCTCATCTCATGCGATACTCCCAAGACCACATAAATAATTCACCTAGTAATGAATTTTGACCGGCAGTAGCAGTCAATTAGTCTTAGAATGATGAAGTTAAAATGAGAAGGCCATTAAAAATGATCTACTTAAAATAAATAAATAAATAAATAAATAAAAAAGGGAAAAAAGAGCATACAGAGATTTTACCACAACACTTAATCATGAATAAATATGTTTAATTAGACACATTATTTATTATTATATGCCAACACTGTTGAATTCTTGAATCTGATTGGTCAGAAGCCACTGATCTAGATCATAAAGGCTGCTGGAAAACAAACAACCCACCACTCGAGGCGTGATTAATTCCTTTCATTTAATAAATAAATAAATAAATAAATAGATAAAAATCAGCAATAACTTTTGGAAATGATTGGAATAAAATCTACCAGGCTTAGGGCATTTTTATAACGTGGTCGAGTTATAATTGAATAGTTTTATATAAAGAATGTTCGTTTATTGAAATTGTTCTCACAATCAGTTAAAGTTGAGTGACTGGTTTAATAAGAAAAACTCCATGTGTGAGCACAGTTAAGGTTCAATAAAATTAATCACATTCATACAGTAGCATTCTCACATTTTGAGTCCTATTTACTTGACCGTGTTCCCCACATCAAAGCACGTTGGTGGTAGTATCACATCAAGCATTACTCTCAGTCGTGGCTCTAATGCTTTCGTTTCTGACTGTTGGAGAACGGCCTCATCTAGTCAGAGTCGTGGTTGTCCCGTATTCTTTCATTTTTAAAAAATAACCGATCATCTTCCTTTCCATTCCACTAAAAATTAAAAAAAACTTCAAGGGGATGAATACTTATGCACGGCACTGTAATTTTGCAATAAATTACTTGCCGTTATATGAACTGAACATGTTTGGTTGTATAAATGTAACCAGAGAGACCAGCACACACAACAATAAAAAAAGAGAGACATGGCATTAAGCAGGTTGAGTGTTGTAGCACTTGCACGTCTATGTGACACACTCGATAACGAAGACTGATGTGGTTCACCACACGTGTAACCAAGGTGATAATCCACCCACTCACACACACACACACACACACACACACACACACACACACACACACACACACACACACACACACCTAACTCAGAACTTTCAAATAAGCCCTCCCGAGCATCTTCACGTACACCCACACAAACACACAGGCTCGCGACAGCTTTCATATGCATGCACACACATAACCGAGAAAGTCGTGCATACGTGAAAGTAAGAAAACATTTTAGAGTCGAAACACATGACCTTTGACCCTCTGATATGCATCTACACAATACCACAATATCACAAAAGAAATACAAAAGAAAACTGAGGAAGGAAACAGAGCCTGACGACCACGGCTAATTTTAAAAGAAAGTTATTTTTGAATGTTCTTAGCCATCATTACTAGCTAACAAATGACTCAGCACTAAACACTTGCTAAACTCTGTCCTATTTTGATTACTTTTATAAAACCTGATCACTTCTGTTCTTTCTTATTCATATTTACTTTTTATATTGTGATAACCAAACTGGATGACTATTATGCAAGTAAAAAAAAACAAAACAAAGAAACTGTTAAGCTACTTAAGGCATTTAGCATGATCCTCAAGCTAAGTAGTGAAGGCTGCTTTTCACACTAGGGTGTATTTTTTATTTTTATTATTATTATTATTATTATTATTATTATTATTATTATTATTATTATTGCTGATATGTCTCAACATGACCGGCACACTGAAGGAACAACAACCAGTTTTAGCTAGTATCAGCTAACTAACTATCCTAGCTTTACCTCTGGCACTGACACTGGAGAATTCTTCCAAACAGGTTCAATGATCTGTTAAATGAGTCTTTATTAATGACATATACATTACAGCACAGTGAAATTCTTTTCTTTATATATCCCAGCATATCAGGAAGTTGGGGTCAGAGTGCAGGGTCAGCCATGATACAGCGCCCCCTGGAGCAGAGAGGGTTAAATGCCTTGATCAAGGGCCCAACAGTGGGAGCCTGGCAGCTCTGGGGCTTCAACCCCTGACCTTCTGATCAGTAACCCAGAGCCATAACTGCAACTGCCCCGCTGTTAATGTTAAATAATCCGTTAATGTAGACTGTTCACCACGTAAGTCTCCAGGTGTATGTTGTTACTATAGAAACGCTAACGTATCTGAATCACATTTAAAACTACTGTCACAGCTGTTAAAAATGAATCAACACCTTCTGACCGAACAGGAACAGCGCTGTGGTGATGTGAAATATCTATGATCTAATCTAATCTAATCTAAACTAATCTAATCTAATCTAATCTAATCTAATCTAATCTAATCCATAGCTTCCTTTTAGAGCGCTACAAATTGCGATCTCTCAGTCACATGACTATGCGATTAATGGCACACTTTTGTGACATTTTTGAAAATGTTTGGAATTGAACCGCTGCTAAGGAAAAGACGAGTAAACAACACTGAGACGTTCTTCCTGACAAATAAACAAGGAGCAAAAAGGGGAATAGGGTTGAGTCGGCGCGGGGCCGGAACCAAACTCCCGCTCCTGTTTTGCTGAGGAGAATGTTTCGAATTAAAATTTTTTTTTTATTTCCCATAATAAATCTGCTATCTGGGATGGCGTGAGCAATTACTGTCCGTCCCTGTCACCTATCGCTTTCATAATTCTACAGTCAGCAAAGAGGCCTCGGCCAAAGTTAAAGTGGCTTGGCTCCTGTCAGAGAGAGAGAGAGAGAGAGAGAGAGAGAGAGAGAGAGAGACGACATGCCTTGTATTGGCAGTGAAATACGTGTCCAGAATGATCATATCTCGGTGACAGGGGAGCTACTCAGCAGAAGCAGGCAGTGTGTAAATGATCTACCTCATCTGCACATACACACACACACACACACAAACAAACACACAAACACACACACACTGACCTTGCACAGTCACATAAGGAAGAAAGAAGGAATAACTTGAGTTACGGTGTGAAATTAAAGGCGATCTACTGCATCTCTCAGTCATAAATCGCCGTGTAATTACTTGAGCCGATCGATCCCTATCTCTCCCTCTCTCCCGCCGTCTTTCGCTTCTTCTCATATCATTTCATCCCTTGTGCTCACTCTCGATGGCCCTGACACCTCCTCTGATGGTTGTTCCCTTCCTCTCTAACCTCGTTCATTTAACCATTTCCTTTCCTTACCTCCCTCTGTATACTTTTTCTTTCTGTCCCTTTTTTTCTCTCTCTCACCTTCTCTCTTTCTGCACCCACACCGTAGTTGATCTAACCTTTCGCTTAACATCTCTCTGGTACTCTAATCTATCGTTCCTTCACTTCCTTTGCTTCGTCTCCTTTCTTTCGGGTCTCCATCTCTATATATCTCTATATCGCTTCAGCTCAACTTCCTCATTTCTATTTCTGCATGTCTCTCTCTCTCTCTCTCTCTCTCTCTCTCTCACTCACACTCACTCATGCTCTATATGGGTTTCTCTACTGAGTAAAACAAGGATGTCTTTGTAATGCCTGGACCACCCTGTTAAAACAACAACAACAACAGAAACCCTCATTGAATTTGTAATGGTTTTAATGGTTATAACAGGAATTGTATTGGTTTTAATGGAAACATACAGTACATTTAGCACTCACACATGTGCAACACTGGCTCATTTATCTCAATTAAAAAACACCTGAGTACAATATTTTAGTCTTGTTTGTTTAATCGGGTTCTCTTTATCTACTTTTAGGACTCGTGTGAAAATGTGATTGTGTTTCAGGTCATATTCACGCCGAGAAACGTTCAAGCACCGCCGTATAAAGATCATAGCGCTTTGACCATGTCACGATTCCTCCTGGAGACAGCGTACATGCGCACTGCACCAGCGCTTTCCGAGAGCGAGGCTCAGTGACATTTTGCCAGCACGCGCATGCGTACTGCACCAGCGCTTTCTGAGAGCGAGGCTCAGTGACATTTTGCCGGCACTCGCATGCGTACTGCACCAGCACTTTCCGAGAGTGAGGCTCAGTAACAGTTGTTCAGCACGTGGACTTTGTTTATGTTTTTGTTCTTGTCTTCGCCCAAGTCTGTCTGTAGAGACTTCAGACTCCATTTCCCATTAGCCACTGCAGGTCACTAGAAGTCACATGTTTTCCTGCACCTGTTTCACGTTTTCGTTAATGAGCACACAAGGGTATATATAGTCATTGTTTTCACTGGGGCTTTGTCTTTCGTTGTTTAGACTCTTGTCTCTATGTTGCTCCGTGTTTTGTTTTCATGCCACCGTTCCTTGTGTTCGTCTCAGTGTCTTGTTTTCATGCCATATTTCCTCGTGTTAATCTCAGCGTCTTGTTTTCATGTCACAGTTCTTCGTAGTCGTCTCAGTGTCTGTATTTATCTTTACGCACAATAAACAGATTAAAATCGCAAGTCTGCGCCTGCTTCCGCCTCTTCCTCAATCCACAGAGTGACAGAACGAAAGACCGATATCTGGAAGCAGCAGATGCACCAGGTTATCCTGCATCGCCATGGATGCAGCGCTAAAGAGGAGAAGACGCAAACCCCAGAGATCCACGCCCAACATCCCCGCAGTGGATTCCATGCAGTTTCCCCAGGAAATTTTCGTGGATCTTCCGGACAGGTTTAACGGTCTTCTCAGCTACCCCAACTATTTTTTGAGAGACTGTCAAGAATATTTTTCAAACTTGCCGGACACGAAGCCCACGGAAGGCGAATGGATTAGGTTCATGGTATCCCGATTTGTTGGCCCAGCTCGCAGCTGAGCACAACGATTGGCAGCCATACAACCACTAGAACTCGAGAATAGCAGTAGATTCATGAGCCTGTTTCTACAGGAATTTGGAGATTCAGAACAGGGCTACGCCCTGGATTACCTTCTGAAGGGCGCCAACGCAGAGGATAAGTTCGATCTACTTTTCCACATGCACTATGAGGGGAAGAACCATCAAAATTATGCTAAAATGGACAAACAAACTCCACGTCCACCCAAGCCTGCTGTTCACGTGCCCACGCCTGAAAGCCAAGGTTCACCCGTGCCCACGCCGGAAAGCCAAGCTTCACCCGTGTCCATGCCCGAAAGCCAAGCTTCACCCATGCCCACACCCGAAAGCCAAGCTTCACTCGTGCCCACGCCTGAAAGCCAAGTTTCCAGTATAAATTCCAGCCATCTCAAAGCAGCGTTAGCACAGATACAGAGGCAGTACGCAGAGCTCTGCTGGATGAAGTAATCCGGGCGAGGCGCCACACTGCTGTTTACAGCGCTCCTAGAGCAGTACCTCGAGGAAAAGGTGGAACTCGAGCGCCAGGTGGCAATATATCAACAGTCACTGCAGGCCCCGCCTCGTGTCATGTTATCTCCTGTACCGGGCACCACGTCCCCGTCCAGGCCAGAGAGCCAAGGCAAGTCCACGTCCAGGCCAGAGAGCCAAGACAAGTCCACGTCCAGGCCAGAGAGCCAAGGCACGTCCACGTCCAGGCCAGAGAGACAAGGCATGTCTACGTCCAGGCCAGAGAGCCAAGGCACGTCCACGATCAGGCCAGAGAGCCAAGGCACGTCCATGTCCATACCAGAGAGCCAAGTCATGACCATGTCCAAGCCCAGGTGCAACGTCTTGTCCATGCCTAAGCCTGACAGTCAAGCTTCCTCTGTGTCCGAGCTAGAGGTCCACCTGATGACCCCTGATCCACACGTTCAGTCTCCAGTCCCTGAGCCTCACATTCAGACTGCAGTCCCTGAGCTCCCAGTCCTTGAGCCCCAAGTCCCGTCTCATGCCCTTGAGCCCCAGGTCCCGTCTCACGCCCTTGAGCCCCAGGTCCCATCTCACGCCCTTGAGCCCTAGGTCCCGTCTCACGCCCTTGAGCCCCAGGTCACATCTCACGCCCTTGAGCCCCAGGTCGCATCTCACGCCCTTGAGCCCCAGGTCACGTCTCACGCCCATGAGCCCTAGGTCACGTCTCACACCCATGAGCCCCAGGTCACGTCTCACGCCCTTGAACCCCAGGTCACGTCTCACGCCGTTGAGCCTCAGGTCATGCCTCACGACCCCGTGCTCCAGATCACACCTCATGTCCCCGTGCTCCAGGTCACGCCTCACATTCCCGTGCTCTAGGTCACACCTCACGTCCCCGTGCTCCAGGTCAAGTCTCAAGTCCCCGAGCTCCAGGTTGAGTCTCAAGTCCCCAAGCTCCAGGTCAAGTCTCAAGTCCCCAAGCTGCAGGTCAAGTCTCAAGTCCCCAAGCTCCAGGTCAAGTCTGAGGCCTCTGAGCTCCCAGCTCAGTCTCAAGCCCCTGAACTCCAGATCATGGCTCAGACCCGTGGGCTCCAAGACAAGTCTCAAGTCCCCGGAGCCCTGGCACAGCCCTCCTGCTCAGCTGAGGACATCGTTCAGCCTCTCTGCTCCGCTAAGGACGCCGTTGCTCAGCCTCTCTGCTCCGCCGATGAGGTCGTCGCTCAGCCTCTCTGCTCAGCCGAGGACGGTGCTCTGCCTTCCTGCACTGCAGAGTATGCTGCTCTGGTCCCCTGTTCAGCGGAGGTAATCGCTTAACACCCCTGGTCAGCTGAGGACGTCGCTCAGCCTCCTTGCACCGGTGGGGTCATTGCTCAGCCTCTCTGCTCCGCCGATGAGGCCGTCGCTCAGCCTCTCTGCTCAGCCGAGGATAGGGCTCTGCCTTCCTGCACTGCAAAGTATACTGCTCTGGTCCCCTGTTCAGCAGTGGTCATCGCGTAACACCCCTGGTCAGCTGAGGACATCGCTCAGCCTCCCTGCACCGCTGGGGTCATTGCTCAGCCTCCCTGCTCGGCTGGGGTTGTCGCTCAGCCTCCCGGCTTGGCTGAGGTCGTTGCTCAGTCTCCCTGCTCGGTTATGGTCAATGCTAGGCTTTCTCGCTCGGCGGTGGGCACCCTTCTGCCTCCCTACTCCATAGTAAAGATCACATGGTCCCCCGGGTCGGTCTGGGATATTCTACCCAGGGGGCAAGGACCAGCAACAGGAAAGTTGTTTCATGGCGCTCCTGGAGGAGCGTCCTTTGGGTGGGGATCTGTCACGTTTCCTCCTGTAGACAGCGCACATGCGCACTGCACCAGCGCTTTCCGAGAGCGAGGCTCAGTGACAGTTGTACAGCACGTGGACTTTGTTTATGTTTTTGCTCTTGTCTCCGCCCAAGTCTGTCTGTAGAGACTTCAGACTCCATTTCCCATCAGCCACTGCAGCTCACTAGAAGTCACATGTTTTCCTGCACCTGTTTCACATTTTGGTTAATGAGCACACAAGGGTATATATAGTCATTGTTTTCACTAGGTCTTTCGTTGTTTAGACTTTTGTCTCTATGTTGCTCCGTGTTTGTTTTCATGCCACAGTTCCTCGTGTTCGTCTCAGTGTCTTGTTTTCATGCCATAGTTCCTCATGTTAATCTCAGCATCTTGTTTTCATGTCACAGTTCCTTGTAGTCGTCTCAGTGTCTGTATTTATCTTTACGCACAATAAGCTGATTAAAACGCAAGTCTGCGCCTGCTTCCGCCTCTTCCTCAATCCACAGCGTCACAGACCAGCTCGACTTATGTGCATCTTCCTACTGAGGTTCATTCCTCGCAGTAGCGTCAATAACTTCATTTGTTTCAAGCTTTCCAAGTTTTATTCAGTAAAAAAGGTTTCACCCGGAAACTTTCTCTCATTAGAAGTGCGCTTTATAAAAAGGAAAACGACAAATTGGAAATGACATTTGGCAGAAAGTGGCGTTAAAATACCGTATTGCAAATTTGTTTGCTTTTTGTTGTTAGCAGCATGTGGGGGGGGGGGGGGG
>JAFFST010046492.1:56802-69258 GCA_022414735.1 Noturus placidus | reverse complement strand
GTAAAAAGTTTTTGTTTGTGCCAGAGTGTGTGTGTGTGTGGGGGGGGGGATATCCACACAATAAAAGCTTGTTTGCTCCTGAAACACTTGGTGACACTTGTGAGAGCTCGAAATTGGACTGCGAATGGCGACAAACACTTAAGTAATCTGTCAGAACTGTTGCTGACTGAAGCGTCCTTGCGTGTGTGCGTGCGCGTGCATGCATGTATGTGTGTGAACATGTGATGACTCCAGTATAACCTTGGTTGCTATTAAATTTTAAGCCCTGCATTCAGGTTTCACCATAACGACTACAAAACGATGTCCTCATATCGTTAACCCGTCTAGAGAAAAGAACAAGGCTTACTCACGGACCTGGCTGTGATGAATAAACTCTAATAGTCTACTTTTTGACACTTAAGCCCATTTAAGTTTAGCATTTGGATGATTTTTCTTGGCAGACCTCGGGCTACACAACAAACCTACAGCCGCCCAACTCATTATTTACAGCGGCCCATTACAGGAAAAGTCATCAGACATGGCGTTGGACTGATGGCTTTGTTACCTCAGCTGACCTGCCCGCTTAGTCATATAGACAACATGGGCTCATGATTGCAAATTCGCAGGATTACGCCACATTCTTTTAAAACTCGGGTGGAAAATAAGTTCGTACGTTGTTCGTATCTGCGCCAGAGCCGGAGACTGAGCTTTTCGAATGGCAGTGGTCTAGTTACAACCAATGATATTATTGGGGTAGCAATCTCAAGTGGGGTACAATACTAATCCGCATCCGTAGACATAAGTAAAATAATGTCATTTAACCCCGAGTAGCATCATCACACCTCATCACATACCTAAGAAACGTTTTTTAGTTGTCTAGCAAGCTTCATAACTATCATAGAGAAATAAAGTATCAATCAGGGTTTGGTTATAAAATAATCTCTCAACTATACTTCTCAAATGTCCTGTACAGTACCATTAAATCAATGATTTTTTCTGGACAGGTTCTGCTTGAATTGGCACCCTGTCCAGGGTGTACCCTTCCTTGTGCCAGATGCTCCCTGGGATAGGCTCCAGGTTCCTTGTGACCCTGAAAAGGACTAAGTGATAGAAGAAAGATGGATGGATGGATGGAGGTTCTGCCTGAAAGAACCCGTCCACCAAAACTTGGTGGAAAGAGGATTAATCAGAGAAGTAAGCAAGGAGCCAAGGCTACCTCTGATGAAGATGGAGAAATCCACTGCAAAAAAAAGCCATCAAGCTGTTCACAGAACATCCAGAACCCTGACCATCCAGGAAGTCCCATATGGAGACTCGTCGAATATGTCGTAAAGGATCTCTGGATAGATGGAACCTATACTTAATCAATACATTTTGGCTTCATTTGGTAGGAAACCCTACACTGATCAGAACATCATCTCTACAGTGAAGCATGGTGGTAGTAGCGTCCAGGTGACGGACTGTGATATTGGTCATGGTTGGTCATATTAAAAATCTCCAGTTATCTGCTAATCTGAAGTCTCCAGGTGCTTCAAATGGGTGTCATGGGCGCACAGGTGTAAAAAGATTGTGCTTAATCAACGTTGCCTAGTTAGTGAGCCAGTTCAGTAATACTTCCAGTCAATACTACAGTATTGAATAGTATAGCTTTTCAGTATTGAGTTTGGAAAGATAGCAAGCGTTAGCTATTGTCCACCAGAATGCCAAACAAAGTGGCGTTATTGATCACTGGTCCAGCTTAGAAACACTTCAGGACTTTGCTGTTGGAGGAAAATAAGCAATAAATGTTTTTGTTGAAGTGATGTGATGCGAAGAGACATCGGGTTACTGTTTCCATTGTATAGTTAGGTTATATTCCAATAATAACAACACACCGCCAGGTGGTTCATTCCAGTTAGCAGTTTGTACAGTTATTAGTAGAACATCGTTGTTTTTAATTAGCTGCTATGACCGAAACAATAACGTATTAGAACGAGCACATTCATGTCATATTAACCTATCGAAAAAGAATCCACACATTCCGACCAATCAGCTTTGAGAATTCGACAGCACCGTCGTACATATTACTTTCGGTTGGAGTGTTGTCGATTTTTTAGGTACTGTCGCAATTTTGTTTCACATATAGAGATACATTCAGAACTATGTTTATTTATGTTAATACTCAAATCAGTCAAAGGGCTAAGATTCGCTGAGAGCAAACCATGAAAGTGAACATGGTTCAGCAGCGAAATGAAAGGAGTTATCTTAGCGTGGTTTGGTGTTAGCTGTAGAGCGATCTTAGAAGCGATCAGCGTACCTGTCAGGAGCAGGTACAGGAGCAAAACGAGCTCTTCGGGGATAAGCGAGGCTGATTGGTCGATAGGAAGCGATGAGCGGTCTCTGATAGGCTGATTGATTTATGGCAGCGAACTGTCACCGAGACGCTATCTCTTCACAATTCAAAGCGCAGGGTGGTGCGAGTTTATCTCGGTGCCTGAGAGCTTTAAATCTTACCTGCCTCAATTACCGCTGTCAGCATTGGGACTGCATTCTGTATGATAAATGAATCTACGTGGAAAGCTTGACAGCTAGCAGGACGCTTAAAACACTGATAAAGTAGGATCTTCAAAAATCTAAATAGAGGTGTAGTGTGTGGAAAAAACAGTTTTGTGCTTTGATGGCTACAATGAAAACGTTCTTATAAGGTGACTCGTATTAGAATGAGTCAATGAATATGAACCTCTGATTTAAATTGTAGCTGGAGCTGCTGTTCTAGAAAATGAATCAACGCGTTCTAACCAATCAGAATTGAGAATTAAACAGCGGCGTCATATGAAATTCTTTAAACTAGTCAACGCTTGAATTGATGTTTAACTGGCATAAGGAGATGCAAAACGGCAATTATATAAGGCATTTATAAAAGGGAAAGTGTGTGTGTGTGTGTGTGTGTGTGTGTGTGTGTGTGTGTGTGTGTGTGTGTGTGTGTACGCGAGTGAGAGTGCATGGAAATGCTGTTTACATTCTAGTACCATGCTGAGAGGCTGCGGGTGAGTGTTTGGCTCCAAAACAACGATTCAAGCTCATAGATTAGATTCGCTCAAGAATAGACTTCCTTGTCTCACACACACACACACACACACACACACACACACACACACAACCACAAGCACGCTCTCTCAGCCTCCTGCTATTATGGTCGCCCCTGCAGAGTAATTATGTCCTTCAGGGGGCCAAAACTTTCCCATGGCACCTATCACTAGGGCTACACACACACACACACACACATTTTCAAGGAACAATACTAGTCGGTCACTTCCTATATCACATACACACACACACGCTCACACATTCTAACTGAAGTGGGAAAGTGTGACCTAGTGCTGCCTCGAGCTGGTGTTTACAGAGGAGTACATCACTTTCGCTTAGTCCAAACACACACACACAGACACACACACACACACACCTCTACTCTCATTACACACTTTTGAGAAGCACTCCCTCTCTTTCTCTGCTGCTGGTCGTTCTCTCTCATCTTCCTGGCTGGCAGCCTGGGAGTGTGTGAGATTTATTACCAGTGGAGGGAAATTCATTTCAGAAGCTGCTTAATTGGCCTTAAAACAGCTCCTGTTCAGAAGCCAGTCCTACACAGAGATGCCACCTGCTGCACAGCATTGTGGGTAAAAATATCACAGAGCCCGGAATGCATCAGACTCTAGTTTCCCTTTTCCACCTACATGGTTCTGATGCTTATTCAGGGAACCAGGAATATTTTTAGTTTTCTGTACTGGCCCACAGGTTAAAAGATTACATAATCATTGACAAAAACTCCTCACTCCTAACTTTCAGATAGAGTTTTTTAATCCAAATTTTAGGGTTATACGAAAGTAACTACAGCGCTAAAAGCAAGTCCAAAATCTTAGAGGTAGTCCATATGACCACTATGACCACAGTCCATATGACCGCTATGTCAATATATTCTTATTATTTCAATTAGTTCAAGTATTGAATACGTTTTTTTTTTATTGCTGTGCAGGGCTTTACTCCTCATCTATGAGGAATTTGTCCATAGCTGCTAATGAGCAATCCAGTGGATACCATGGCAAGGAAAAACCTAGGGTTCTAATCCTAGGGATGGGTTAATAATCCATTATCACTTCTATATAAACAACTCACACATGGACCTGTATGGTGGATGCGCTACATAATCTACACTTAATAATAAGTGGATTGA
Source organism: Noturus placidus (assembly GCA_022414735.1). Classification (NCBI taxonomy): domain Eukaryota; kingdom Metazoa; phylum Chordata; class Actinopteri; order Siluriformes; family Ictaluridae; genus Noturus; species Noturus placidus. The sequence goes on along the minus strand of JAFFST010046492.1, from coordinate 65,069 downwards.
TAACCGTGAAGAATAAGGAGTAAGGAGATTCTTGGTTAACATGTAAGGAAGGAGTCTCCAGTGCAAGTGTAAGGAGTTTGCTCATGTCGATTTCTCAATTGTGGTATTTTTCCGTCTCATTTACTTCGAGAAAGGAACCAAGGAGAGGATGGTGAGGGAACGACTGTTTGTGGCTGCTATACTGTAAGTAATAACAGGAAATGAAATGTTACTATCCATCCATCTTCTACCGCTTACTCCTTTATCAGGGTCATGGGGAACCTGTAGCCTATCCCAGGAAGCATCGGGCACAAGGTAGGGTACACCCTGGACAGGGTGCCAGTCCATCGCAGGGCACAATTACATACACATTCACACACTACTTTAGACACTCCAATCAGCCTACCATGCATGTCTTTGGACTGGGGGAGGACACTGGAGTACCCGGAGGAAACCCCCAACGCACGGGGAGAAAGTGCTCCACACACACATGGCCCCGGCTGGAGTTGAACCCCGGACCCTGGAGTTGTGAGGCAAACGTGCTAACCACTAAGCCACCGTGCGCCCCAGAAATGTAACTATAAATGGATAAAAATGTATGCTGTATTTGTTAATCAATACAAGTGCAATACATTGGCTTGAGAAATAAATAAATAAATAAAAACCACACCCCCAAGTGTTTTATTCCTTCCTTATCATGTTTGTAAATGTATCTGCTCAGAATCATAGCACTATTATATAAAAATTTTATACGAAAATAGCTTGGCTTGTTGTCATGGCGATGAAATAACATCGCAGCGTTTTGGTTGAAGATTTTCAGCTCTGACACCTTGTTAGTGGAAAACGGGCTGTAGGTGAACCCACAACCGGCGAGCCGTTGGAGCATGAAGCGGAGATAAGAGAAGAAATGCGAGTAAAAGGAGCGAGGGAGAGTGTCGATCCAGCAGAATTTTCAGGATTAGAGGAGAAGTTTCCTTCTGTACTGCAAAAGTGTTATTGTATCTGAAAGCTCGCGTCGTTCCGTAACACACCCGAGTCTCCCCGAAATGATCCCACATCCTGTGTGCTCATATACGGGGTGGAGGGGTTTGGGTTTATTGTAGATCTTAGAATAGGAAATGTGGAGATGAGGTGAGAATAGAACAAGGGAGGAGAGAGAGAGAGAGAGAGAGAGAGAGAGAGAGAGAGAGAGAGCGAGCTGAGATGGAGAGGGAAGCAGGGGGTCAGAAGGGAGATAAGAAGGATAGGGAGAAGAAGACAAGACATGAGTAGAGAAGAGAGGGAACATGTGTAAAAAGTAAGGAAGAGTGAAAGAAGAAGAAGAAGAAGAAGAAGAAGAAGACGAAGAAAAGAGAGAAAGACATGACGTAAGAGAGATCATGTGAGAAGAGAAGGAAAAGGGAGAGAGGAAGAGAAGAGAGGAGATAAGAAAACAAGAGAAGAGAGCGAAACAAGTGTAAAAAGGAAAGAGAGAAAGATGAGCTAAAAGACAATGTTTTTAAGAGGAGCAAAAGGGAGAAATAGAGGAGAAGAGAGGACAGGATGAGAGAAAAGTAGAGAAGAGAGAAGAGGATGAGAGAAGAAAAGCAACAACAGAGAGAAGAAAGAAGAAAGCAGAGGAGGAGAAGAGGAGAGGTTGGGGAAGAAAAGAAAGAAGGAATCTAGGAGAAAAGAAGAGAAGAGAAGACAGCAAAGAACAGACAAAGAGACGAGACAGGTGAGAAGAGAAGAGAAGAGAAGAGAAGGGAAGAGAAGAAGAGGCAGAAAAGAGAAGATGAAAGAAGAGGAGAAGAGAAGAGAAAGTGACGGCACGAGAAGTACAATTAAGTAGTAGATGCGAGACAAAGGTAAGACTAGGACAGATAAGCAGAAAGGGAAAACAGGTGAAGAGATGAAGGAGTGAAGAGTAAAGGAAGAGGAACAAGAGAAGAGAAGAGGTGATGAAAAAGGAAGAGAAACGAATAGAAAAGAAAAGAAGCAGAAGTAGGTATTTGATTCAGTCTCTATACCATACAGCACATATCATTCACAGCATAGCCTAATGCATTAACCACACTGCTGTGCAATTATGCAGCGTCGGCATTCCACACCAGACACACACACACACACACACACACACACACACACACACACACACACACACACAGAGTAGTTCTTTGTATAAATGCATGAGTGCATTCTCACTATTTAAAATTATCACACTTTTTAAAAGGCTCTGGATCTTTCCATCTCATTCTTCAGCCTTCTCACTCTCTCTCTATCTCTGTCTCTATATCGCTCTCTCTCTCTCTCTCTCTCGCACTCTATCTCCATCTGGAGCGGTTCAGAATAAGCTCTACAGAACACAGATACGGCGAAAGCAAAGACGCCGACTGTCATAAATGAAAAGCACCATGTCGGTGTCAGTGGGTCCACAAGGGGTCATTAACAAAAACAACAACAACAAACAATTTTCCAGCGTTTCTGCCAATTCAACCACAACGACATCTGATTGGCTTTCACACACTGCCACATGAAAAAGTATAAATAATGTCACAGACGTTTCCTCACTAGGCTCTCTCTCTCTCTCTCTCTCTCTCTCGAATTTTAAAAGACAAATACGGCGGCTTTCATGCTACCTGCAAGCCAGCACTAGCGAGTCCTTCTGCAAATGTTAAATAAACATCTCCTCACAGAGAACCTCAGCAGATCTTTGTTAAACATGAACACATTTTATAATCTGTTTATTACTAGTTTATGTGGCACATCCATGTTGTGAAGTCCCTGCGAATGAGCTATAGAAACAATAATGTCTCAGAGCGATAACGTATTAATACTGTATATACAGAATATATATGTGGCTCAGGTGGTAGAGCCGGATGCCCACTCATCGTAGGGTTGGCGGTTCGATTCCCAGCCCACGTGACTTCACGTGACATGACTCCACATGCCGAAGTGTCCTTGGGCAAGACACTGAACCAAAGGTTACTCCCAATGGCAAGCTAGCACCTTGCATGGCAGCTCTGCTTCCATTGGTGTGTGAGTGTGTGTGTGTGATTGAGAACCAGTGTAATGCACAGGTTAAAAAAGCAGACAATTAACCCGTGATTTGAATTATTTGAAGCCAGAACTACCATCAGCGCTGCTTTGATAGAAAGTGAATCGCCTCCGTCTGACCCATATGAATCGAGAGTTCACCGGTGCTGTGGAACTAATTACAATGTTTGGACAGATTGTGCTGATGATGCGCCCATGCAGTAAAAATCAAACCCGTGCAGAATGGCAGAGGGCGGCTGTGGCTCAGTTGGTAGAGCGGGTTGTCCACTAATCCACTAACCGTGGGGTTGGCGGTTCGAATCCCGGCCCGGGTGACTCCACATGCCGAAGTGTCCTTGGGCAAGACACTGAACCCTAAGTTGCCCCCAATGGCAAGCTGGCAGCTCTGCTACCATTGGTGTGTGAATGTGATCTCATTAGTAAGTCGCTTGTAAATGTAAAAATGATATTTCTGTTATTTCTGCTTTGAGACAATGTACCATTGTAAAAAAGCGCTATACAAATTGATAATTATAATTATAATTAATTATAAATCATTAACGGAAAAGTCGTCCACCGGACGAATCGACGGACGACTGCAGTGCAGTTCGGACCAGCCGCAGGTCCAGAATCTTTTGATAGTGTCATGTTGGAATTGTTTGGTAATCATGCTAATCCAAGTATTTGATTGCTAGTAACCCAAGTACAGTACTTAACTATTTAGCTATTTATTCATCAGAAATTCCCAAACTGGTATCTGAAAACATTGTTAGTACTTGTGAAAACTAGCAAAACATGTCTCGATAATATTCACCGTTTAATTTAGTGTATTGTGACAACTACTGAATGACGAACTTAGCCTTTATTGTTACATATACAAGCACAGTACAGTGAAATCCTTTCTCTTTGTGAAGTCCAAGCTTGTTACTAAGCTGTTGTCAGAGCCCAGGGTGTGCCATGATATAGACCTTGTAGAGAGGTTTTAAAAAAATAATAATAAAAAATAATGAAATGGGTTAAAGGCCCCAACAGTGGCAGCTTGGTGGAGCTGGGACTTGAACTCACAACCTTTAAGCACTGAGTCATCGCTGCCACGTGCCAGCTCTGTTCTGGATGTCTGCCAAACCCTTAATAATCCTGACAGACCCCGTGAATTCTAGGCTTGCAGACAAGACAAAAAATTTGCTTGATGTTGCTAGGAGGGCGAAAAGGCTTCACATTGTTGATGTATTCCCATAAATAACATTATTTACTGCATTATTGAACATGGAATTTAGCATTAATAAACCAGCAGCAATGGTAACAACTTAAACTGGACACATGTAATACATAATTGATGTTTAAGAGCTGGCTAGTGCTAATGTATAAACGGGATAGTAGGGGGGAAAAACGGCATTTTTGGCAATCTGTTGTTAACAAATGGTTTAGTGATACGTACCGTATATGTATGCAAGTGTCAGGAATTGTGGATGAAAAGATGAACCTGGAGTCTAGGCGAGTAACAAACCACGACATGGCTAACACGTAACAAAGAAACATACAGCCAATGGAATTAAATAAGGGTGCTTAACACGCCATAACGAGACAGGCTGATGGGTAGTGTAGTTCCACGCTACCATGGTAAAACAACCATTGTGCTGCTCTTGAAGTGTGACATACAGTCATGAGAGGATTCTGGACAACCAGGAGAAATGTCTCTGGTAAGCTGGTATGGGCCCTTGGGTCGACAAGGTTCTTTGTAACTGATACTCTTAGCGTACAGTTCTAAGAAACTTCAAAGTCCTGTGTCAAGTACAAACCTAGGCTTTAGAGCTTGTGCTCAACCATAAAGCTTACTGATTGGGCCCTGGAGCAAGGCCCTTAACCCTCAACTGCTCAGTTGTATAAACAAGACATATGTACGTCGCTCTGGATAAAGGCGTCTGCCCAAATGTCGTGAACATAATGTAAATGTACTGATAAGCGAAAGAATATTTTGAGCCTTCTTCTTCGATATCGTTGAGTCTCAATGCCAAACAGAAATGAAACGGCGAGTCATTAATCAACACTTTATCGGAGGGTGTGGTGACATTAGCCAGGTCTAATTTTGGACAGTCCATGCACAGGAGATCGATTCACAAGGTGCTTTCCTATCTGCACACCTCCACTCTGGCTTTCTGACAAATAATTCTAGCACTTAACGGTCGAGCCTGTCTATTAATTCTGCGTGTTTTTATTTATTCTTTGAATGCCAGGCTGTTCTATTAACTCTGCTCGAATCCTTCACAGAGCTTGCAATGATTCATGCATTGCCTAATTGCAGACAAATGACTTCATTTCAGATAGGTTTTGATATTTCATTTTAAGAGTTGATTAGTCTTTTTTTTCTCCCCCCTTTTCTTTCTCCTTTTCCCCCTCTTTAAGCGCCAGGGCCGTTTCTCTTTTGCGTAAGGGTTCGTCGTTTGTCTCCGGCGCACCACGCATACACAACGAGGCCTTACCGACCGCGTGCAAGATTGATTTCATAAATCACTCGCTCGTTTGTAATGGCTTCCTTTCTCCCGCGCGCCGCCCGCCATCTTTTTTTCTTTTTTTTTCCAAGCCACCAGCAAAAAAAATCCTTCAATAAATGGCACGTCACTGTTGTGTGTAAGGTTGCAGAGACAAACATTAAACTAATGACGGTAATGGGGCTTTCTGAATGCCAAGTGTGTGTGTGTGAGAAAAAGAGAAATGGAGACCTGCACATTGATAAGTTTACTGTATGCCTAAAAATACTTTAAGGTCAAGTCAGGTAAAATAGGAGGGAGGGATGGATGGATGGATGGATGGATGGATGATATCATTCTAATGCGCTTCCCAAGAGGCAACTAACCACTGGGCTGATCATACAGATTTATCAAGCTTTCACACGCGACCCCTTGTTGCCCATGTAAGCGTTGTGGGTGTGAGTGAGTGTGTTTGCCGATGCCAACTATTTCTGGATTGCTAGTTCATGGCTTCTCAATAGACACCAGTTCTGCCACGGTGCAAAACACTCTACATATGGCTATCGATACAAACTATAGCGAAATTCACTATTCAATATGTCAGGCAGCACTCGATCATGTTAAAGCTCCGCCTCTCAGGCGTGCAAAGACGTGTATGGGCGCTACTGGTTAAACACAACATTATGGCGTGCGACCTGCTTTATTTCACATCGAAATCTGAGGATTAGGCAGTGTCAGTGCACCGAGGTTGTTTTCTTTCTCTGTTAGCAGATGCGTCAAGAGCAGGCACGAGAGCCGACAGATATTTTGAAGACATGTTTGAAAAGTAGGACAGACAGCGCACCATGGAAACGGTGTCAGTGCGGTTTGATAGACGCTCTGGTTCACACCTCAGCTCGAAGGAGGCTCAGTTGGCAAGTTGCCAGCAAGCAAGTCTTGACTCATTCTCGTTTTCTTCTAAACTCCATCTGGTACCTGATCATATCTGTTGCCGATTGGAGAAATGGACAGATATGGAGTGGAATATCATGGTAATTGACATATTTTATTACATTTTCACATTTTGGACAAGGACATTAAAAGTTACACCAAGTTTCAGCGAGTCTGACCTCACCGTAATCTCAGATTCCTGATTTTGGTCTGACAGGAATGGATCCTGATGTGTTCTTCTGCTGTTTTAGCCCATCCGCCTCAAGATTTGGTGAGCTTTTTGTTTGGACACGCTTTTCTGCTCACCACGGTTGTAAAGACTGGTCCTCTGACCTCTCTCCTCAACAAGGCCTTTCTGCCTACGTATTTATTTATTCATTAATTCTCAAGGTTTGTCTATAAACGCTAGTGGATGCCGAGTGTTTCATAAACTTTTCTAATCTTCTGAACCAAATTCATAAAACTGAACACTCTCATAGCCCAAAATAAATAAATAAATGAATGTGTTTATGGGGCTTGAGAAAGTCTTTGAAGATAGTTTGATGACAAATGTAACATCAAGCAAGGATACATCTGCACCACACACACACACACAGACACACACACAAACACACACACACACACACATTAATCCGTGAGACGGAGAGACACAGGCTAATTTTACGCCCGTCAGGAGATATTAGCCCTGTGTAACTGTCTCTGATTCAGAAGCTAGACACATCGAAATAGAGAACACACTGCGTACACCCACTGCTACACTGATGAGGTCCAAATGTCCTTGGCTTGTGAGGCCTCAGAATTAGGGCTTTCTAGAAATATAATTAGAATCAGTGCAAAAGCTGATTTACAATGAACACAGTGTGAGAAACCTTTGTATAAGTGTAGAATAATCGCATATTTGACACAACCCTTCATGCTGAGCTTAATGCATACGGTATATTCACCGTTATGTAAAATAAAATAAAAGTCCACAAATAGCAACTGTGACAGTGACAGTGAAATAAAATGTTAGCGTTGATGTACAGGACAGCCAGTCTGAGATCTCGTCTTTTCTACAGACTAGCGAGCGAAATCAGCGAAATTTTTCAGTCTTTTAAAGACAAAACCCAGCTCCCAGTGTGGACATTAATATCAGTCACCACGGACAGTGCACCCGCAATGAGGTCTGCGACCACACTGAGCTTACACACTGTCGGGAGATGGCTTAGTAGGGGTAAATTCCTGCAGAGATTTCCAGAGCTCTGTCCGGAGATAAGGGAGTTTTGTTTTGCTGTTAAACATGCAGAATACTCCCAACTCAATGATGATCAGTGGCATTTTTAACCAATCTGACCAACATGTTAAATGAAATTAATTTGGAGTTGCAAGGAAAAGACATAACCGTGGTCAATATGATCAGCTCAGTTAATGCCTTTAAGTGGAAAATGAACTTCCAAAACCATGAACTTCCAAAACCTCGCGTCAGAGCTGGAGACACAGTGGAAGGCATGTGCGCAGTTGAACATTGCACTGCATGGAGCAGATTGACAGCTGTCAGTCAGAGTTTGACAAAATCTTTCAAGATTTTGCTTTACTGGAGCCAGGCGCTACTATTATTTATGTGAGTCAGCCCTTTCCCACATGAAGATTATTAAGTCCAAATACCGTTCCACAATGACTGATCATCATTTGGAGGCCTGCTTGAGGCTGGTTACCAGCAGCTACTGTCCGGACTATTCAACCCTGTCTGATTCTATTCAGTGCACGTTATCAGAGTAAGGTACTGACCAAAAATGTATTGAATTGTAGCATGCCATAAGGGATCATGCAGTTATGCAAAATCCATGAACATATATTGTGTGTGTATATATATTTGAAGTTTACTAAGTATATATA
>JAFFST010046492.1:22533-34115 GCA_022414735.1 Noturus placidus | reverse complement strand
CTTCATTATATAGAGCTTCATTATATAGAGATTCTTCATTATATAGGGCTGCTTCATTATATAGAGGTTCTTCATTATATAGAGGTTCTTTATTATATAATGCTTCTTCATTATATAGAACTTCTTCATTATATAGAGCTTCACTGTATTAAGCTTAAGTTCTCCCCGTGCGTCTGGGATTTCCTCCAGGTACTCCGGTTTCGTCCTCCAGTCCAAAGACATGCATGTTAGGCTGATTGGCGTGTCTAAAGTCTCCGTAGTGTATGAATGGGTGTGTGAGTGTGTATGTGATTGTACACTGCGATAGACTGGCACCCTGTCCAGGGTGTACCCCGCCTTGAGCCCGATGCCTCCTGGGATAGGCTCCAGGTTCCCCGTGACACTGAAAAAGGAGTAAGCGGTAGAGGATGGATGGATAGATGTATTGAGCTTCTTCATTATATAGAGCTTCTTCATTATATATAGAGCTTCATTGTATAGAGCTTCTTCATTATATAGAGGTTCTTCATTGTATAGAGCTTCTTCATTATATAGAGCATATTCATTATATAGAGCTTCATTGGATAGAGATTCTTCATTATATAGAGGTTCTTCATTGTATAGAGCTTCTTCATTATATAGAGCTTCTTCATTATATATAGAGCTTCATTGTATAGAGCTTCTTCATTATATAGAGGTTCTTCATTGTATAGAGCTTCTTCATTATATAGAGCATATTCATTATATAGAGCTTCATTGGATAGAGATTCTTCATTATATAGAGGTTCTTCATTGTATAGAGCTTCTTCATTATATAGAGCTTCTTCATTATATATAGAGCTTCATTGTATAGAGCTTCTTCATTATATAGAGGTTCTTCATTGTATAGAGCTTCTTCATTATATAGAGCATATTCATTATATAGAGCTTCATTGGATAGAGATTCTTCATTATATAGAGGTTCTTCATTGTATAGCACTTCTTCATTATATAGAGCTTCTTCATTATATAGAGGTTCCATCAAAAGAACTATACGAACTTGAGGATCCTACCTCGCGGCGCATAAGTGAAATGCACTTTCTCCATGCCATGCAGGCAATTACTGGCTCAAATCCACCTTAACAACTCATCAAAGTTTCCAGTGAGAACAAATCATCTCTGCTTGCTCGAAGACGTACGATTTATTTTGAGCCATGGCGGTAATAAACAGCGAGATAAATTCTCCGAAGCATCCTTCTCTTTCTTTCTCTCACTCTCTCCTCCTCAGCTGGATTTAAATTGATATGGTCAGATGCAACGTGATGAATATAATCTGCATCGATTTTAGCTGAGGTATTTAGAGCGACCCATCTGCATTTCTTAACACACCACTGAATCATACACTCGGCCGAGCCAGGGTGTCATAAACTATTAACACACAACAGGAATGCCAAGACTCGACAGCCACTAAACAAGAAAAGTCTGTGTGTGTGTGTGTGTGTGTGTGTGTGTACATAATTATAAATTTTTTGGTCTGAAGCTGAGCATCCACGCAGAACAACAACCTCCTTTTTCTTCTTCCACACGCACACACTTTAACTCACTTGAACTTTTTCTGCAGCCTGCAGTTATTGAGCCATGTATATTATTGAGCCTGAAAATATATACAGAGAGAGAGTGGGGGGGGATTGAGAGAGGGAGAGAGACAGAGGGAGGTAGAGAGACAGAGGGAGGGAGAGAGAGTGGGGGGGAGGGAGAGATGGAGAGAGAGGTAGAGAGGTAGAGAGAGAGAGGTAGAGAGAAAGAGGGAGAGGGAGGAAGATAGGGAAAGGGAGAGAGATTGAGAGGGAGAGAGAGAGTGGGGGCTTGTGGTAATTTTCTGCTGAATTAAAGTAAAATGATATCAGTGATGGTTTGAGTAATCAGGGAGAATTTAGTGGTGGGTTTGATTGATTAAAGTTTGCACACATTCTCAGAGTTGCATGTTGGTATTCAGACCTAAGAACTCCGTGAGACTTACGGACATAGGGTGAGCGAGGATTCCATAAATATTCTCTCTCTCTCTCTCTCTCTCTCTCTCACACACACACACACACACACACACACACACGCACACCTCCCCATTGCTGTGAAACCCTTTAAATTAGTTGTCATTAGAATGGAGTCAAATGAATGGAGTCAACCTGTGTGCAATTATAGAAAGTGTCACATGATTGCAATTTAAATACACTGTAAATATCGCAAATCTACTATTAATACGGGAAACAACATGGCACTACGAAGACTCTAGCGGAGGCCATGCATCAAAATTTAGTGAGTCGGTAAGGAGGGTATTAGTCAGAGAAGCAATTAAGAAGGCCAAGGGTGTAATGCTCAACACGATGCTCCCACCACCAAGCTTCACCATGTCAGATGGTGTTCTCAGAGTTTCTGCCAAACATAGAGCTTTGTGCCAAGGCCAAGTTATTCCATTTGGATCTCATAAGACCGGAGAACCTTCCCCCACAGGTTTGCCAAGTCTTCGACTGGAATGAATATGGCTCCCTTGTTTTGCGGAGAATTCTGGACCTGCCGGAATGTATAAGGAGTAAAATGTTTAATAAGCGTTTATTAAAACTTTCGATGTATTGTACTGCTCCTTATGTTACATATACAGCCGTCTGCATCAGATTGCAGTGGCTTGTGGGCAGTTCTGCCCTGCTCCTGATCTGTTCCATTGACTGGATCTCACAAGCCTCCAAGGGCTCATCGTACAAACTTCACTTGGGCTGATAAAGAACTGGAACAGCCCTAAAGATGGCAACAAGGGCAAACACAGAGGGTAAATCGACAAGGGTGTGTTGGAGTACTCCTGTTTCAGTCCTTCACATTTTTCCTACAAGAGAGGAAGAGAAAGAAAAGAGAAAGTGTATAGAGAAAACGCCGCAATACTGAAGTGTGGAATAAAAGTTTCTTTTAAAAACAAACCTCTTTACAGCCTATGCGATGAATCCTTATTTATTTAACCCCAGGCGATGTGTGTGTGTGTGTGTGTCAGTGTTTGTGGTATGTCTAAGAGGTCATATCAGATTCGGCTATTGTTTATGCGTGGGTGGTTTCATCATCTATTAATTCACTGAGTGTCAATTTCCAATATATGTGTATATTAGTGTGTGTGTGTGTTTGTGTGTGTGTGTGTGTGTGTGTGTGCTTGTCTTGTGCCCCCTACTTTCCTCATTAAAATGCAAGCAAAAATGTTAGTAATGGCTTTCTCCCCTGTGTGTGTGTGTGTGTGTGTGTGTGTCTCTGTGTGTGTGTGTGTGTGTGCGTGTATCTGTGTATATGTCTATCCAGGCATTTTCCTTTTCTTATTCTGCTGCCCTCTTTAAAGCTGCAGTCTGTCATTTTTAACCACAGGTCTAGAACTGTACCAATCATTGCCTTTTAAAGATCCTAAAGTGAAACGCGGATTTCCATTACTGCCATGAAACGGCTCTGGTTAGTTTTTATTCATTTCATGCTCCTGTTTAAAGTTTTATGGCCCAGAAATTATACCTATTGGCTACCACTGTGTGAATAACTTTCTTTTTTAACATTCTTTTACACTGGCATTATAAAATCTGAATAAATGCACATAATGCTCATAGTTACTGTAGTATGTGTTACACGTTATAAATAATGAGTGTAATGTCAGATTATATAATCCATCCATCCATCTTCAACCGCTTACTCCTTTTCAGGGTCACGGGGAACCTGGAGCCTATCCCAGGAAGCATCGGGCACAAGGCGGGGTACACCCTGGACAGGGTCAGATTATATAATGTGTTACGTTTATAAGGACATTGACACTGTAGAATAGTATCTTGCGAGGTAGAATGTTATAATAACGATTCATTGTTATAGTGCATGACAACATTAGTGTCTGCATTACAGTTGAATTTAAAAGGCAACTCGAGGCTGTAAAAAATGTAATGTAAAAAAACAGTAAATAGAATAATATAAAAATAGTACTTTTTCTACTATTGTTATCAGTTAGGGTTATCATTGCATGTATGTTGTGTGACTAATGGATGTAGCATCACAGTGCATTACTTCTTAAATTTGGCATTTAATTGCTGTTTTTCCTACCAATAGCTCGCACCATCTTCTGGTCGATTAGCTTCCTTACTTTAGCTCCTCAAACAGCTCACTTGCAAGCGTCATAAAGTTCGATGAATACGGGCTTCACAGGATGTGTTGCTCAAGTGTCTTGTTTGTTTAGCTACTGCTAAATGTTCAGCGTCTTTGTAAACAGAAGCAAGTCTTTCGGGAATATTGGCACAAATTTTCCAGAATATCACACATGTTTTTCTTGGCCGTTGAGCCCAGGTGGGGAGCTCATTTTCAGCAACTCACACACACACACACACACACGTTCTGATCTCTTAAATGTGTTTAAAAAAATCCAATATCTCATCTCAGTTATTGGCAATATAATAAGAAATTAGAGACAATAAACACAGAAAAGTTCTTAATATGCGTGAAGATCCTCTTGATACTGTGTGTGTGTGTGTGTGTGTGTGTTTGTGTGAGTGTGTGAGTGTGTGTACACATGGGAGTGCAAATAACAGATGTAGGAAAAAAGCAGTGAAAGCCATTTGGGAATGTTATCAGTAAAATGTAAGTAGTTTTTTGTTTTAGTGCCAAAAAGGATGATCCCAAGGTTTTTCCAAATGTCCCTTGGATATCTGCTGGTCCTTAGTCTTAAACTGCGAGTGTTGTTAAACTTCACCTATTTAATCACCTACTAAAGACCTAATGCTGCAATCCCCACTTCTGACAGGGAAAAGTGCAGTAGAACAGTCATCCATCCATCCATCCATTTTCCATACCGCTTATCCTACACGGGGTGCCTGGAGCCTATTCCACGGAAGTAGTCATGATACACATAAACAGATGTCTTCCTACCACACTGTACCCATTTCAGTATGCATACTGTCCCTACCGCTCAAAAGAGGATGCCATATCTGTTACCAACCATCTATCTCTGACTAGTCTAGACAAAAAGGACAATTACATAAGGATGCTGTTCATAGACTTCAGTTCAGTATTCAACACAATCATCCCACAACAACTGACAACATAGATGAATCTGCTAGGTTTAAACACCTTCGTCTACAACTGGATCCTGGACTTTCTGACTGGGAAACCCGTTCTCCAGCACCACCAAACTGAACACCAGCGCCCCCCAGGGTTGTGTGCTCGGTCCATGTTCAAGTTGGAAAATTCAAATCACATCAACAAGTTTGCTGATGACACTACAGTTGTGGGCAATAATCAGCAATAATGATGAGTCAGCGTATAGGGAGGAGGCGAACCAACTCGCAGAATGGTCTAGAGACAACAATCTCTTAATCTCTTAATGTTGATTGGAGTAAAGACATGATTGTCGACTTCAGGAGAACCCAAGTGGACCACTCACCACTGCATATCAACTGTAGCTCGATGACTGAGGACCTTTCCTGGACTCCCAACACCACCTGCCTAGTCAAGAAAGTCCAGCATTGCCTCCACTTCCTGCAGAGGACGAAGAGAGCCCATCTCATCCTCACATCCTTTTACAGAGGGATGTCAGAGAGCATCCTGACCAGATGTTTCACTATGTGGTACGGGAACTGCTCAGCCTCCGATCGCAACACCATACAGTGGATTGTGAGGACAGCTAAAAAGATCATCTGAGGCTCTCAATCCACCATCGACACCTCTTTCAACAACCGCTACATCCACAAAGCCACCAGTGTTGAGGATGACTCCACTCATCCCCTCATGGACTATTCATCCTCCTGCCATCTGGCAAAAAGTACAGGGGCATCCGTGTAGACAACCACGAGCAGGTTCTGCAATGGTTTCTTCCCTGAGGCAGTCAGATTCTCAACACATTGCTAGTCCCAACACTCACCTGGGCTAGTCAAACACCTAACCTAGTACGACTCATGAATCCAAGTAAGGCAGCACTTTAACGAGCTGCATCAGTCACTTTATATTATGTAAACTCATTTTTCCTGCCAATATTGCTGCTATACTTGGGCTGCAACGTTACACAATAGTTTACAGTACACGTTCTGTGTATTTATTGTCCTGTGTCTCTACTGTTTATTGTTTTGTTCTGTATACTGATTTGCACTCGTCTCACACTGTTGTGTAGTGCACTACACGTAGTCTTACATACTGTTCTGTGTAGCACCACGGTCCTGAAGAAACGTCTATTTGTTCCAATGTATATACATGCTATATAGAGGAATGACAATAAAAACCCAATTGACTTGACACTTTAAGTCCCCACGAAATCAAAATGGACGTTTTGTAGCTTTTACTATGTACATGTTAGTCGTAAGGTTATCTAGCCTATCAGGCTAGTTAGCATGCTCCAAGACAATGACAAGAAATGCAATTAGAAGATTTACATAGAAAATGTCAATTTAATAGAAAATTTACAGTCGTTCGCTACCACTAATAGGGATCAGCAATTTTGATGACATCATTCTGCACTTCAGCTTCTCATCAGATTTTCTATTCAAACAGACAATCTCTGGAATCTGACGTGTCCTGCCCCAAACATTATAAAAACCTACAAAGTACAATTTAGCCCAGGCTTTGAAGTAAGCTAAACACTATTGGCTATTTAAAAAGGGAGAGAAGCCATTCTATATGTCCTGCCCCTGACATCCTGTTTCAATGGAAATCTACACATGGAATAACGCTGCACGTTTAAAGGCTCTTCGCAGGGTATTAAATTGTCTTTAATTTGAATACGCATAGTCGTACATATTATGATACAAATGCAAATGACCCCAATAATCATTTGTATTTGGTTAAATAATGTTAATGCACAGAAGCTACATGATGACTAACCCCTTATTTTAACCTTAACCTTAAAAATGGAGGGGGGTGGGGGGTGAAGAGCCTTTTGTCAAGAGTCTTTAAATTTACAGTAAGTAAAAGTAATGCACACATCAATAAAAAATACCTCACAAAAGAGTACAAATCAGTGTGAGGGTGTGTGTTAAATTAGTTCGGAGTGTGTCTTTGAGGTTCAGTTGACATGGAAAAATATTTCACACATATATCATAGCTAAATAAAGAAAGAAAGAAAGAAAGAAAGAAAGAAAGAAAGAAAGAAAGAAAGAAAGAAAGAAAGAAAGAAACACCCAGTAAAATCGCTTGCAGCCCCAACCACTACACCGAGAAATTTTCCACAAAGAATTTCACACAATCAACTAGCTGCTGTCTAATGATGACTACCAAAATTTTGAGGGTTTAAATAATTAAAAATTATGCAAATCACAGCACTTAACATGCATTCCAGACGAGATGGCAGAATACACCATCAAAACAGATCACAAGACTGTTGCATGGCAACTACACAAAGCACCACATGAGTCCATTAATGCTAAAAACCAACAGTTCACAGAGATATATTTGGCTCTTTGGGAGAGAAACTCAAACCAGATCAAATCTGAAAAAAAAAAAGTTGAGATACACATGAAAAAAAGCATCCAACGACTAAGAAATTTAAAATGATAAAAATAAAATTGACCTTGTATGAAAAAAAAATTCTTATGAAATCATTCTGCTCCAATCCTTGTTCTTCTGAAATGCAATATTTACCTTTCCCCTCACAATATAATATAAAAGTAACAGCTTGCTAAAATATACGCTTAGGATGAAGGAGAAAGGGTTAGCTAGCTAAAATATATGCTTATGGTGCAGGAAAAAGGGTTAGCTAGCTAAAATGTAAGCTTAGGATGAAGGCGAAAGGGTTAGCTAGCTAAAATGTAAGCTTAGGATGAAGGCGAAAGGGTTAGCTAGCTAAAATATAAGCTTAAGATGAAGGAGAAAGGTTTAGCTAGCTAAAATATACACTTAGGAAGAAGGAGAAAGGGTTAGCTAGCTAAAATATAAGCTTAGGATGAAGAAGAAAGGGTTAGCTAGCTAAAATATAAGCTTAGGATGCAGGAGAAAGGGTTAGCTAGCTAAAATGTAAGTTTAGGATGAAGGATAAAGGGTTAGCTAGCTAAAATATAAGCTTAGGATGAAGGAGAAAGGGTTAGCTAGCTAAAATGTAAGCTTAGGAAGAAGGAGAAAGGGTTAGCTAGCTAAAATATAAGCTTAGGATGCAGGAGAAAGGATCAGCTAGCTAAAGTATAAGCTTAGGTTGAAGGACAGAAGATTAGCTTGCTAATAGGTTGGAGGAGAAATTGTTAGCTAGCTAAAATATAAGTTTAGGATGAAGGACAGAAGATTAGCTTGCTAAAATATACCCTTTGGATTGAGGAGAAAGGGTTAGCTTGCTAAAATATACGCTTAGGATGAAGGAGAAAGGTTTAGCTAGCTAAAATATACACTTAGGAAGAAGGAGAAAGGGTTAGCTAGCTAAAATATAAGCTTAGGATGAAAGAGAAAGGGTTAGCTAGCTAAAATGTAAGCTTAGGATGAAGGCGAAAGGGTTAGCTACCTAAAATATAAGCTTAGGATGAAGGAGAAAGGGTTAGCTAGCTAAAATATAAGCTTAAGATGAAGGAGAAAGGTTTAGCTAGCTAAAATATAAGTTTAGGATGAAGGAGAAAGGGTTAGCTAGCTAAAATATAAGCTTAGGATGAAGAAGAAAGGGTTAGCTAGCTAAAATATAAGCTTGGGATGAAGGAGAAAGGGTTAGCTAGCTAAAATATAAGCTTGGGATGAAGGAGAAAGGATCAGCTAGCTAAAGTATAAGCTTAGGTTGAAGGACAGAAGATTAGCTTGCTAATAGGTTGGAGGAGAAATTGTTAGCTAGCTAAAATATAAGTTTAGGATGAAGGACAGAAGATTAGCTTGCTAAAATATACCCTTTGGATTGAGGAGAAAGGGTTAGCTTGCTAAAATATACGCTTAGGATGAAGGAGAAAGGTTTAGCTAGCTAAAATATACACTTAGGAAGAAGGAGAAAGGGTTAGCTAGCTAAAATATAAGCTTAGGATGAAAGAGAAAGGGTTGGCTAGCTAAAATATAAGTTTACGATGGAGGAGAAAGGGTTAGCTACCTAAAATATAAGCTTAGGATGAAGGAGAAAGGGTTGGCTAGCTAAAATATAAGCTTAGGATGAAGGAGAAAGGATCAGCTAGCTAAAATATAAGTTTAGGATGAAGGAGAAAGGATCAGCTAGCTAAAGTATAAGCTTAGGTTGAAGGACAGAAGATTAGCTTGCTAATAGGTTAGAGGAGAAATTGTTAGCTAGCTAAAATATAAGTTTAGGATGAAGGACAGAAGATTAGCTTGCTAAAATATACCCTTGGGATTGAGGAGAAAGGGCTAGCTTGCTAAAATATACGCTTAGGATGAAGGAGAAAGGGTTAGCTAGCTAAAATATACACTTAGGAAGAAGGAGAAAGGGTTAGCTAGCTAAAATATAAGTTTAGGATGAAGGAGAAAGGGTTAGCTAGCTAAAATATAAGCTTACAATGGAGGAGAAAGGGTTAGCTACCTAAAATATATGCTTAGGATGAAGGAGAAAGGGTTAGCTAGTTAAAATATATGCTTAGGATAAAGGAGAAAATGTTAGCTAGCTAAAATATAATCTTATGTTGAAGGAGAAAAGATTAGCTTGCTAAAATATACGTTTAGGATTAAGGATTAAGGGTTAGCTCAGATTTCTGAAAATGTGGTCTGTTAAAAACATTAAAACAGCTCACAACAGAAGTGGAGGAAAAATGCTAAAATATAAGCTCTGGATAAATGGGGGGAAAGCTAGCTAATAAGTTTGTGTTAGAGAGTAAAGAGCTAGCTAACTGAAATATAAAATCTGAAGGGGAAGGGTTAGCTAGCTGGCTAAAATATAAACTCTGTTTGAAAGATAAAGTGTTCTGCATTTATTAGTGCATTACAGTTCCAGACTCAAAGCTGGTAAAAACTGCACCAAAACTGTAAACTCATATTTAAAATTAAGTAGTGGCCAAAAACTGTGAAACTAACAGTGTCTTATATTTTCAGTTTTTCCAAATATACTTGTTGACAGATTAGCACACTCTTGGCAACCTCTCAGCAACTTCATGAGGATGCCATCTGGGACACTTTTACAACAGTCTGGAAGAATTTTCTACATATGCTGAGCACAGGCTGTTTTTCCTTCCCTCTCCAGAGAAAGTCTTCCAAAATGATATCCAAATGATCTCTAAGGTTTGGGTTAGGTGACTGTGCAGCTCTGATAACGCTTCACCTTCTTCATAAGAACTTCATAAATCACCACTCCCTAACCTTAGTCTCAAAAGAAGACAGACCATATGGTGAAAGCCAGAGCCAGCAGCCAATCAGGAGAGAGATCAGGCAATATCAGAATATATGAGGAGAAATGATTAAGAAGGCAAAGTTTGAAAAGGTATTTACGATGCGCTCCAGAATTATTTGCACCCTTCATGTGATAAATAACATAAAAACTAGCCATATGGAAAAGTCCCTCATGCCCACGGTTAAAAATGATGGTGGCTCTTTAAAGACCTGGACATTTTGTTAGGATAGATGGCATGAACTCGATCAAATATCAACAGATATTAAATAAAAATCTGACTGCCTCTACCAGAAAGATTAAAATGGGTTGTGGATGGATCTTTAAGAAAGACAGCCATAACATACATCAAAATCAACACATAAACTGACCAGAAAATCAAGGTCCTGCCATGAACATTCCAGTCCCCTGACCTGAACTCCATAGAAAACCTATGGGGTGAACTGAAGAGCATGGACCTCGAAATGTGAAGGAGAGATTCTGTATGGAGGAACAGTCTCAGATAAATGGTAAACGGCACACTTATATAGCGCTTTTATCCAAAGCGCTTTACACTGTGTCTCATTCACCCATTCACACACACTCACACACTAATGATAGCAGAGTTGCCATGCAAGGTGCTAGCTTGCCATAGGGGGCAACTTAGGGTTCAGTGTCTTGCCCAAGGACACTTCGGCATGTGGAGTCATCCGGCCGGGATTCGAACCACCAACCCTACGATTATTGGACAACCCGCTCTACCGACTGAGCCACAGCCCCCCTCACCCTCACCATCACATATGTATTTTCCAACCTCATCAGGCATTATAGTAGAAGACTCAGAGCTAACCCTGGCAAAGGGAGCTAGCACAAAGTATAGACTAAAAGGTTGCAATAGTTGTTTCACACCCATATTTAACAAAGATTTTTTTTTTCAATAAACTTGTGTTGTGCTTGCAATTGTTTGATATCCATGAGAACAGAGTATTTTCGTAAATATTTTTTTCACTATATATATTATACTATATATATGTATATATACATACACACATCCATACATACATACCACACACACAGTATCTCAAAAAAGTGAGTACACATTTTTGTAAATATTTGATGATATCTTTTCATGTGACAACACTGAAGAAATGACACTTTGTTACAATGTAGTGAGTGTACAGCTTGTGTAACAGTGTAAAGTTAATAATTTTAATAATATTTAATCAATTTGTATAGCGCTTTTTACAATGGACATTGTCTCAAAGCAGCTTTACAGAAATATCATTTTAACATTTACAATTACAAGCGACTTACAAATGAGAGCACACTCACACACCAATGGTAGCAGAGCTGCCATGCAAGGTGCTAG
>JAFFST010046492.1:9932-21473 GCA_022414735.1 Noturus placidus | reverse complement strand
AGTTTTATATCTTTATGTTTGAGGCCTGAAACGTGGCAAAAGGTCGAACAGTTCAAGGGGGCCGAATACTTTCGCAAGGCACTGTATATATCACCCAGCATATCACACAAAGAAAAAGTGTGTGAATATGTGTGTTTATACTTTATACACACACATACACACACACACACACACACACACCTATTAGAAATAAACAGTAAAATTACCTGCAATTGAAAAATCTATGAATCAGAGCAGTGTGTAAGGTTAGTTCTCTTTCTGTGTGTGTGTGTATGTGTGTGTGTGTGAGAGAGAGAGAGAGAGAGAGAGAGAGAGAGAGAGAGAAAGTAGGAACGTACTTACACATGCCTACCATTTCCTTCAAGTGTGTCTACAGTTTTCCAAAATGTACCAGTTATCTGAGCACCAACATCCGATTAAACAATTGTTCCAGGGGTGTAAAACAATGACACTGTGTGTATCTGTATCAGTATCTGATTAGTGCTTTAAAGATCTGTATTTGGATTTGAAACTGAAGCGTAAAGCGTAGACTAAACCGGAAGATGTTTTATAAATGAACCATTACACGATGCCCTTGGAAACGCTGACAGTTCCTTGACCTCAGCTACATCACTCAAGTTCATAAATGGTCTCAGCTGTTGATCTGCAGATTCTTTTTGTTTGTATCTGCCCATAATATTTTCTAACAAAATTAGTTCTATTTCTCAAAACTGAAACATAGTAGTCTAATTAAAACCACCGCAACTCTGACTAGGCAGTTACTAAGGATGAATGAATAAACACTTTAAACACATTGCTAAGCTCCTCATACCCATGTTAATAAGCATGACCTTTGTTGGTCACACATTGTCTCACCCAATAGTTCACCTATCAAAGAATATGGACATATATATATTTATATACATTGATCATTGATCATTGGACAATATATATATATATTTATTTATTTATGTATGTATGTATGTATGTATGTATGTGCATTCGTGTTCATATTCCTACATTACGTCTCTAATTTGTACACTATGCATATTATGCAAATGTATGCAAATTAGATGTAATGCTCAGTTATTGCTTTCTACTAACATTACCCAGGCACTTACACGCAAATACTGTCCACAAACACACTTACATTTTTCATAATATACACATTACATATGTAAATACAACCCCCCCCCCCCCCAATACAACACACATTTGAATGTTTAACATCCTATATTGTATATACTTGTAGTTTGTATTAACTTCTTGGCCAAAAGACCCATGTTGCTTGTTGTAACAAAATAGATCAGAATAATGATTAGGAATCAATTTTATATTTAAAATATCAACAAAAAATGAACAAAGTATGTGTCCTACAAGTTATATTACATAGATCAGATGTTCTGGGTTTGAAGACAGAATCTCAAACAGCCCTGTATTGGGTTATATTAGTGCACTACATACTGTAGATTATATTATGTCATTATATTATACCTTACGTTCCGGACAGGAAGCCAGTTGTTCTGGAGAGAGCGACTTTTAAGCATGGAAGTACGAGGAAACAAGGATACATGTGTGCAAATGTGCAATTGTGACAACACACATTAGCGAAAGGTACTTAGGATGGCACAAGTAAAATACAATAATAAAACATTGGTAATATTGGTGTGTTTAGGTCATGTTGGAAAGATCGCATTTACGAGTTCAACGCATACAAACGGCACACAAAGTCGTAATTACAAGTTGGAAAGTTTGGATTTTCTTTGTGCCCCAAGATTCCGAATTTGGGGGCGTGTCAGTATAAAACATGGTGGAATCAACGGGCGCAATGTCTGGAGTTGGCTGTAAATTTGTTCAAATGGAACGTTTACCATAAAACCAGCTAATTGCTGGCGCAAAATCCGATAGCATTGTACAATTACGATATAATATGTAACGATAAAGTTTACAGTGGCTTCATAAATGGATTAAAAACATTTAAAAAAAAAAAAAAAAAAGCAAAACGCACCTGATGCGCATTCTTTGTTCTTCATTTTCTAGAAGTTGAGTTAAAAAAAATAATAATTAAGGGAAGGTATGCCACCATCTTGTTCCGACCAAAGTGACCTGACGTCGTAATTACGACTTCCCGACTCGTAAATATGAACTACCCAGGAGGAATTGAACATATATACAAAGTGTGATTAACTACTAACAAGATACAGGTGGAACAAATAAAGTAGACAGGACAAAAGGGAAAATGAGTGAACTAGAATGGGAGGAGAAAATGAAACCAAAACAATAACAAAAGCACATGGAGAACTGAGAACAAAGCATGTGGAGCGGGGGATTTCTTGACACCTTCGTGATTTGCTTTCCATTATACAGTCATAATTTTCACCTTCCACGGTTTATGTGCTACAAACACGTAGTGCAGCACTACCACGAAGGCCCAATCGTAAATATTAAAATGCATTTGAATGATCTTTAGAGTAAGAGAGGCCTTCATACTGGCAGAGTAAAGAAGGTTCTGGCAAAGAATTATGAAGGTCACAAAGAACAATGAACTATGACATCTGAGGAGTCTCGGTGATCGACGGCTCTATAGTATGTGTGTGTGTGTGTGTGTGTGTATGTGTGTGTGTGTGTGACATTAAGACAGAGCTAGGCCATCTGTTGTTGTTCTGGAACTGACTGGGGGCCAAGCACTCACAACTGTAATTTGCTGATGCCTTCAGACATATGGTGGGCATTATAACATTACCTCTGGTAGAACTACTGCACACACACACACACACACACACACTGCTGGCTGCAGTAAACAAAGAAAAAAGCATGATTATGAAAGTTGACACATCTGCCTCCTCGCTCTGTAACACACACACACACACACACACACACACACACAAGATCAATGGAGACTTGTACTTGACTCCCTTAAAGAAGCCCTACAAACTACACATGTATTCACGTGTACTGAGTATGTAGTATTTACACCACTCTTGGAATCTCAAAGCCATCCAGTAATACTCCTCATCCATCTCCATAGTAACCTGGGAAGCTAAATCAAGTGGCACAGGCTGAGAATTTAGTTAGGATTAAATGCATCTTGAATTTGAATAATGACTCTCGAGTGAGATCTTGTATTCCCTCCTTTGTGCTGGAACTAATGCAGCAAAAAAAAAGGGATATCCTACTTATACAGCATATATAATAATCAACAAACAGATTTCACTTCCTGCTGATTATTGCCAATTTGGCATCTACGTTAGAGACCAATAAACCAGTCTATACTAAGACGAGCAACGATATACAAGAGCTGGAAAAACACAGCCTGGCCTTGACAGGACAATGAATGCATGAAAAGACTTTGTAAAGATAAAATGACAGGGTATAGAGTAAACAGACAGCAGGACAGAACACAGAACAGGTAAACACGATAGGGCAACAAAGCAGTGACGGGACAGTGGAGACAGGACCAAAACAGAAACAAAAATGTGGAAACAAAAATAACATAACGTGAGGCACAATATGTCATGAGAGAAAAAAATTCATGACTAGTTGGTTTTTATCAAATCAACACAATTATTTCAAAAATAGCTCAAATTACAAGGAACTTTTGATCTTACAAAAAAAAAAATCATTATCATTAGAACTACATAAAAAAATAATTTTTCTCTCAAAACGTTATTAAGGAATATTTGAAATACATTTAAACAAATTGTTATTCTTGTTATGTATTTTTGCCTTTAACTACTTCCTGTTTCCCTGGGGTACAAATATTAGGTTGTATGCATTGTATCCCTTTTTTATCCATAACCATGGGAAAAAGCATAGAACATTCCATTCATCCATTTTCTGTACCGCTTATCCTACACAAGGTCATGGGGAGCCTAGCTCAGGGGACTCAGGGCACAAGGCAGGGGACACCCTGAACGGGGTGCCAATCCATCACAGGGCAAATTTCACACACTCTCACACACCATTCACATACTACGGATGAGTTGGAAATGCCAGTCAGCCTACAACGCATGGCTTTGGACTGGCGGAGGAAACCGGAGTACCCGGAGGAAACCCCCGAAGCATGGGGAGAACATGCAAACACAGGTTGGCGGTGGAAATTGGCACTGTATCCCCCCCTTAGAACATTACATTAGAATAAAAAAGAGTTGGCCTGCTAAATTCATATAATGGATATTAAATTGTTTAAAGCATTTAAAATTATCATTAAGCACAATTAAAGCCATAACAAAAAGTCTAGATGTCTGTAAGCAGGAAATTTGCCAGGAATTGGATGCATGAGCACACTGTTCCCCCCACACATGTTAAAGGAAGGAAGGAAGGAAGGAAGGAAGGAAGGAAGGAAGAGGATAAAGATCAGAGTTTTAGAATCATACACTTTCATTACAACGCTGTAAAATATGGAGTTTTGTGGTTTGCGATTCAGGGTGTAGGACCAGGACCCCAAAGGCTGTTAATTAAGCAACAATCCAGCACAAAATCATCCAAAATCATTGTTATAAGTAGGGCAAAACTTGTCCGTAGTGCAATCAAAAAACTACGCAGCAATCACTAGGTATAAGGCTCGGAATTATGCACATGCAAGAGTAGGCAAGACTTCGCAATGCATAGACTACAGTATGTGAAGTAGTTTGTTACTCTGCTGGCATATAGATGTTAATGTGCTTGGGATGACACGAGGAGTCTTGTGAAGATATTTCAGCCCAAATCCTGGTTGCCTCTGACAGAAGATTCCGATATGGCTTTAAACAAAATACTTTTGAAAAATTTTGAAAGTCAGTGGTTTGCAAAGACCAACTCAGTCTTCTAACCAAACATAGTGATTTTAGACCAATCAAACGACGGCTTGAAAAAGAGGAGGGCTTTACGTTTGCTGCTACCAGCAATGTTGAAAATGTATGTGCAGACATGCCGTGTTAGTTCTATAACAGTTTAAACATATCGACTGCCGGATATTTACGGAGGCACTCGTATCGCCCAAGCAGATTTCAATCAGGGCCAGGTCCACCTTGGGTCCTAAATGAGACACACCTCTAGATACGTGAGTGCGAAAATGAACCAAATGATCAAATCTACCAAATTAGGTTCAGTGTTCTTGGCCCATTTGACCTCTTCTGTTTTATTCCATTCTTTTTTTTTTTTGTTTCTCAGTTCTTGCTTTGCTATCGTGGCAGTTTTAGATTTCCGAAGCAAGCATCGCATTGCGCTTTCTTTTTTTGTGTGAGCGAGACGAGGGAAGCTAGCGGCACTCACGCTAATCTCGTGCTCTTTGCGTGCCTGAGAACAGGGAACTCGTTTCAATGAATAATGCATCAATGCACTACTAGAGTGTGTTTCTTTCTCTAGAGTTTAAGGATACAAAGCTTTACAACTCAAGTCTCAGTGCAAGAAGGAAGGAAGATGAGCTTTATTAACCCTCTTTGCGATTTTTCCATATACAGGATAAATTATGAAAAATGCTTTTTAACCATATTTAAAAAAAAATAAAAATAAAAAAAGTAAAAACATTACATTGCCAGATCGTCGGGGTTACATATGTAACCCTGTTCCCTGTGAAGGGAACAAGACGTTGCATTTAGAATAACAGCATGGGAACGCCTGTATCTGAAGCTTGTGTAAAATCATGCCTCTACTTATAGGCATGCCATGATCAGGTGACGTGGCAATTAAGCACATCGTATGATATATATATATGGCACCTGTGAACCACGCCAACAGCCTCTTTTATCTGAAGCGAAGATGCAATTCCCAGGCCTGCCCTGGTATGACAATGCTATGCAACGTCTCATTCCCTTCTCAGGGAACAGGGTTACATAAGTAAGGGAACTTTCTAAGGGAACTTTGACATTGCATTCAGCATAACAGCATGGGAATGAGAATACCCACTTCGTCATACCTGTTGTGCGGCCTGTTCAAAAAGTACCCAGGCCCGAGGGTCACTGCAAGACACTCGAGCCCAGGGTGGAATGAATATCCAGACAGTAATAACGGATGAATGTGTGTAGACCACCCTGCAGATGCACACACATCCTGCAAGGACACTCCGTCCTTGGACAAGGCCGTCGAGTAGGCGATCGCCCTAGTGGAATGAGCTCTTATGACCAGAGGCGTGCCGAGACCACGCGCCTCGTAAGTCATAGAGATTGCTTCCACTATTGAGTAAGAGATGCGCTGCTTTGACATGGCATCACCCTTACTGTCACCACTAAAGCAGACCAGCAGCTGCTCCGACTTACGCTACTGGCAGGAGCAGAGAGTACAGAGAGCCCTTACTGGACACAGCACGTGCATCCTCTATTGTTCTGGTGTGAGGAACGGAGGAGGGCAGAAGGCCTGCAACACCACAGGGTGGACAGCCAATGTGGGCACTTTAGGAATATAATCTGGCCTAGGATACAGGAAGGCCTTGGCTAGTTCAGGGGCAAAGTCAAGGCAGGAGGGGGCAACCAAGAGAGCTTGTAGATCTCCCACTTGCTTGAGAGATGTCAGGGCCAGTAGAAGGGCTACCTTCAGAGTCAGAAGCTTCTCAGAAGCTGACTCTAAGGGCTCAAATGGAGCCCCTGGCAGGCCTTCCAAGACCACAGAAAGATCCCAGGAAGTTATTCACGGCTTGCAGATGAGCCTCAGCCGTCTCACACCACACAAGAACCTCGAAGTTAGAGGATGTTGCCCCACAGAGGCTCTATCAACAGGGGTGTGTCTGGCCGATATGGTGGCCACATAAGCCCTGATTGTAGAAGGAGCCAACCCTGCTGAGAAACGTTCTTGTAAAAACTCCAGGACTGTAGCTATTGCGCAGTTCACTGGGTCTAATCGACGTTCCTCACACCACAAGACAAAAACCCGCCACTTGAGCGCATACAAATTCCTTGTGGATGGTGCTCTAGTGTTCAACATGGTCTCTACAACCTCATTTGTGAGACCAGACTCTATGAGCTGGTGCCCCTCAGGGGCCAGAGAGACAGTCTCCATAGTTCTGTCCGAGGGTGATAAATCAGCCCTTCGGTTTGAGACAGTAGGTCCCTGCAGATGGGAATCTCCCAAGGAGTGCCGTCGAGCAGGGACATTATCTCCAAGAACCATATTCAGGTTGGCCATTAAGGTGCTACTAGCAGCAGACGTAGATGGTCTTGGCGAACTTTCGCTAGAACTTGTGGGAGCAGAGCGATCGGGGGAAAGCATACAGACGTGACCTCGGCCACGTGTGCACCATGGTGTCCAGGCCCAATGGTGCAGGAGGAGTGAGGGCGAACCACAGCGGGCAGTGTGTTGTCTCCTCGGAGGCAAACACATCCACTAGCGCTTGTCCGAACTGCCGCCATATGGACTCTACCACTTGTGGATGGCGCCTCCAACCCCCGGGCCTCAGACCCTGCCTCGACAGGAAGTCTGCCCCTACATTCCAGCTGCCTGGAATGTACATTGCACTCACCGAAATGAACTTTCCCTCTGCCCAGAGAAGGATTAGTTGTGCCTGCCTGAACACGGGGCGTGAACGTAACCCTCCCTGGAGGTTGATATACAAGACCCCAGCTGTGTTGTCTGACACAAGTAGCACAATGTGACCCTTCAACTGAGGAAGAAAGAACTTCAGTGCTAGGGATACGGCCCGCATCTCTAGGCGATTTATATGCCACTCCAGTTGAGGGCCGCTCCAATTTAGACTGCACCCCTGCGCGTGAGGGATGCATCTGTCATTACCGTCTTGTGGTAAGGGGACGCCCCTAGAGTGTGACCAGAGGCTAGGAACTGCGGGCACCTCCAAATACTCACGTAGGCAACGCCGTGCAACACTGATTACTCTCAGAGGTTTCATCCTCAGATGAAACCCTCGACATTTCAGCCACCACTGAAACGGTCTCATGTGCAATAGGTATGACGTTGGCTGCTGCTACCATAAGGCCCAACAGCCTCTTGTAAAGGCTGGAGGGGATGCCCAGACCCAGCTTTATCTTGCTCAAAGTTGATAGGATCGATTGTACGTGTGTTGGGGATAGACATGCCCTCATCGTAGTAGAATCCCATATAACCCCTAGAAAAGTTCCTCTGCACTGGAGAAAGAATACTTTTCTTGAGGTTCAACCTGAGCCCCAAGCTCCTCATGTGGGCAAGAACAACATCTCGATGTTCAACTGCCTGTTCCCTGGATCGTGCTAGAATTAACCAGTCATCCAGGTCATTTAGTACACGGATGCCCCGGAGTCGCAAGGGAGCCAGAGCAGCATCCATGCACTTTGTGATGGTGAGAGGGGATAAAGTTAGCCCAAAGGGAAGAGCCCAAAATTGGTATGTGTTTTCCCCAAACGCAAACCTCAGGAACTTCCTGTGGTTGGGTGATATTTCTATATGGAAGTATGCATCTTTCAGATCTATCGTCACAAACCAGTCCTCGGACTGAATCTGTGGCACAACAAGTTTGAGTGTCAACATCTTGAACCTGTATGTCCGAAGAGTATGGTTCAGATGACGCAGATCTAAAATTGGACGCATGCCTCCATCTTTTTTGCGGACCAGGAAATAACGGCTGTAAAACCCTTCCTCCCTTAGGGAACGGGGTACATATTCTATGGCCCCTTTGTCCAAAAGGGAACTTATCTCCTGTGCTAACATTGGGCTCTGCTCCGTGCTGACAACTGTGGTGAGCACACCTCTGAACCAGGGGGGTCAAGCTGAACTGGACCTGTTAACCCTTTTCTATGGTAGATAGAACCCATGGGGACATACTTGGCAGTAGTTTTCATGCTGCCAAATGGTATTTCAGTGATGTTAGCCTGTCCACATTTTGATGGAGGGAAAGCACCAGATTTCCGTCGCCCTGTGACAGCTCGCTGACCAGAGAAGTCTAAAAATGTGGGATGGCCACCGCCAGGGCAGGCCCTACAGTAGCACAGGGGGCAGCTTGCCATAGCTTGCCCCCTTATACTTCCCTCTGTGACCACTCAAGACCGATCCTTCCTTGCCTGCCTTGCGTGTATGATCATTCTTAGATCAAGACTCTTAGCAGGCTGTGGCTGTGGCCGCCTGGTCCCCCTGGCTTTCTGCAGGGGGAGGCGGGGCGCCACACTGTGTCTCCCTCACACCAGCTTTAGTGGACCGGGCTCCACTCATGGACGTGCGAAATCGACCCGACGGGAAAGAAACTAGCTGGACGCCGCTGTTTGCTGTTTTGCCTTGCAAAACCTGTCGGTGATGGCATTGACTCCGCCGCCAAACAGGCCGGAGGGTTTAACAGGGGCATTATGCAAGGAGATCCTGTCCTTGTCCCCATCCCTGAGAGGTTGAGCCATAGGTGCCTCTCAGCCACAACCAGGCTACCCATAGAACGGCTGATATGACTGGCCGTTTGTTTGGACTCCCAGATTGATAAATCTGTAACACGGCGCAGCTCTGCCACGGCCTCAGGCCCAATTCACACACCAGTATCCAGCTCACTCAGTAGGTCTGCTTGGTAGGCCTGCAACACTGCCATTGTATGCAGGGACCCATAAGCAAGAACTGCTGCCGCATAGGCCTTGCCCACCAATGTTGAAGTGGCCTTTCATGGCTTTGACGGTAATGTTGGCCCCCCTAAATTACCTGCCGTTGATGGAGAGAGGTGGCTTGCAAGCGCCTCCTCCACCCTTGGCCATGCTGCTCACCCCCATAATGGCAGAGTAATCAGATGTTGTGGGGCTATAAACACGGCTAGTGTATGGTTTGCTCCAGAAGCGTGATATCTCTTCATGCACCTCTGGGAATTTTTTTTTGGAGTTTTCTGCGGTAAGGGAGTGTTATATTTATTTTCACTGGAGAAGCGCTCATCCAGCCTGCTACGAGCCACTTCCTCCTCCCCGGGCCAGTGTAAATTCAACTTATGAATTGCCCTAGTGATCACCTCGAGCAGCACTTTATATGCTTCAGAGGTGCTGTTGGTTTCTGGTGCAATGGCACCCTCTATCGGCTCCTCTGAGTCAGCGAGGGTGTTTTGGCTTTCCATAGCGGAAGCAGGAGTCGTGATGCGAGCTCTAAAGTCAGGCGGAGAGCTGGACCCGGAAGACAGAGCATAGAGCAGCGCTCGTCTCTGGCTCCTCTTCCAAATCTATACAAGAACCCCAGGACCTGAGCCGGCTGGCTGCCTCGGCAGTGGCCGGCCCAGATCCGCGAGGCTCTGAAACCCAACTCCCTTCAGATGAGAAGAGAGCGAGCCGAGAGCACACTTGCCTAATTGTGAAATGTTCACAATGCTGACAGTCAATCCGAGGGCTCGAGGGCTGCTGTAGCATGCTCTGCACCCAAACGCTTCACACAGAAAGACTGTCCGTCACCTCCCATGATGAAACGGGAGCAAGACGGAACACACTTCCTGAAATGTCTTTCACTCATCCTTTCACTCTCTGCTCTTTCTTTTTCTAAAAAGTGGATAAAAAAGGTGAGAGATATTGAGAAATAGCATAGAAATTAAGCGTTTCTTTCTTTGTGTGTTTGTTTCTCACACACATAACAGACATGCAGTCTTTCGCTGAAGATAATAAGGCTGTCGGCGTGGTTCACAGGTGCCATATATATATATATCATGCGAAGCACTTAATTTCCACTTCACCATATCATGGCAGGCCTATAGGTAGAGGCATGATTTTACACAAGCTTCAGATACCGGTCACGCGCAAGGCGTTCCCATGCTATTATGCTAAATGCAACGTCGACGTTCCCTTAGAAAGGGAACATCTGTTATGGCGATAATTCTTCAGAGAACCTTTCTCGAAACTTCAAATCACATAAAAAAAAAAACAAACAATAAAAACATTATAGGCCTTGTATGTGTACCTTTTTAAAAAAGCAAGAATGCAGGAATGCATTCATCTAGTTCATCAAAACCCTGTCCAGGGTGTACCCCGCCTTGTGCCCGATGCTCCCTGGGATAGGCTCCAGGTTCCCCGTGACCCTGAAAAGGAGTAAGCGGTTGAAGATGGATGGATGGATGGATGGATGGATGCCCCCCCCCCCCACACACATTCTTTTTTTTTTTAATACAGAAATTACAAAAGTGTAAATTCTTGTTTACAGTACAAAACATGCTAAAATAAAGCTTCAGGAATGTCGGAGTGTTACATTTACATTTACATTTATTCACTTAGCAGACGCTTTTATCCAAAGCGACTTACAAATGAGAGATACAAGCAAAGTGTTCCTATAGTTTATGCCGTTGTGCCTGAGATCTTTGCTTGAATTAATTACATTGACTGTTTCCACCACACTCGCTGTATATCAGACTCTGAAGTGAGAAAGACGCTGTGCAGAGTAAAAGTTGAAATATTTATTTTACACCTTCGTATCTTTACAAAAAAAAGAAAAGAAAAGAAAACCCCAGGAGATTCCAGAAAGCACTCGCGCTAAACAGAAATATATAGCACGAGGATGTTTGGAGCTGTGCATATTCGTCATTGTCCCAGTGATCTCAGAGGAAATACTGATCGTGTGTCTTTCCTCCTGCATCTTCTTTTCACCTTGACTGACTGGCTAGGAGGAAGCAAGCTTCTAAGCCCCAGAGGAACACCTATCTTGTGTGTGTGTGTGTGTGTGTGG
>JAFFST010046491.1:58555-73292 GCA_022414735.1 Noturus placidus | reverse complement strand
TTTTTTTTTTTTTTTTGTATAATAATTATTTTTTTTTTTTTTACAGAATACAGTGGACCATGAAGCTGGTTAAAGAGGTCACTCACAACTAGGGCCTTAAAACTCGAACAGGACTGAATTTAGAGACTTTAGAAAAGGCTTTGTCAGACAAGACTTCTAGTGAAATACAGCTGATCAGCTGAAGAAACAGTGAAATGTGCTAGGAGATCCATGTGCTGGAGTGCAGGAGGAGTTTGATACAGGTGTAGTGTTAAAGAAGAGGAGGACAAAGCACTCTGCTACCTAACAAAACCCCATCACCGGGGGCCACTCTGTGAATAAAGATGTTGCCGGTGACCTGCAGCACTGGAACAAAGCACAGCTCTTTGGAAAAGGATAGTCCAGGTAAGATGGCAGCTGCAGAGGGCATGCGCCTCACACACACGTGCCCTGGTGAGCTGTAGACAGAGCTTTGCGGTTCTTTAAGCCCGGATTCTTCTCTTTAAACTCCATGGGCTTCTGCTGGGAGGTGTCGATCAGCGCACTAGCTATAGCAATACCTGCAAATAAGTACACACAGAGAGAAGAAAGAAAAGACATGCTTACATAGCTGCTTGAATCCAATCATACCAAGCAAAGGACTGCACATAATTATTACCATAACAGGAAAGAAAATGAACATTTCAAAGCAAGGTTATAATTCGTAACCATACTATAAGCAAAGATTCTGTAAATAATGTCTACGTATCGGGAATTGCAATTCAAATCGCTCTTGTGCTTTTTAGATATAAGTTCCAAATCTGCCCACTGTAAAAAGAACAGAAAAATGCACTAAAGCAAGCAGCGATCTTCAGGGTCTGAGCATTTTTTGCAAGTACTTTTTGCACCACTTTGGCACAGGTCTTACAATGGTCACTTTGTCGGTTAGTCATACTTTATAACAATGCTGTAAACTTGTGAGATCAGACGAATGATTCAAGCCTATTTTAGAAAACAGAGCAAGATGTATAAAAACACTTTCTTGAAAAGCATATCTAACACAGTATGTTTACATGGACATCAATAATCCAATATTAACCGGATTAAAACAATACCCTGATTAAGAAACTAGCATGTAAACAGCGATTTTATTACCTTAATCCAATTAAACTCATACTCGAAGTAAACACGAATCGAATTAAGACATGTGGATTATTTCTGTTTTAGCCACATTATCGGCATGTATTACAGACATGTACACACCTTAATCACACTATTAACATCGTGTGGGAGTTTTGACCGCTTTTTCCGACAGGACACATACAACAGTGCGCAACCGTTTTACGGCAAACAAGAGCACGGCTGCGTCCAAAACCACAAACTTGTTTTAGCCATTTAACTTAGATAAAATACACACAGCGACTGCCAGGTTACAGACAAATTTGGTCTCAGAAAGACATCGGATAATTACGCTTCAGGCTCTCTAGATGGGTGAAAGAAACCAAATCTGAGGGTACGTTTACAGGACAATGATGTGCAAAAATTCAAAAAGTTTTTCCTTTGCGATTTTGAAAACCTTAGTGTACACACGATAATGTTTTTGAAACAATCCCTGTCCACACGGATCCAGGAAAATGACTAAAGACGCTGTATTATGCATGCCAGGCCAGTAGGTGGCGATGCCACTTTAAGGAAACTCTACGTGTCTGTGCACAGAAGCATTCCCGTCAACGCATCCGCCATATTAATCTGGGCAAGACGTCCCTATAAACAAATACAAGTAAAGAGGGGAGCTGTGGTTTTTCTGGACAAAAAGCACAATAATGTTTACATTTCTTAAACGATTAAAATTGCTTATGATCTATACAAAAAAAGTCTCCAGTTACTTTGAATCTCAATAATTGGACTTGTAAAATTATTCATTGTCATAATAAATTGTGAAGACGCATGCTTGTCAAGTATAGGGTTGACTTATTTTTCTTGGTTAATAAATGCTGAGATGTCCCTAATATCATTTAATGTACATGAAATGTGCATAAAGTTTTTCATTGTATAAATGGCTTTTTCTGTCTTCAACCCCATCTTTTAGCTTTTCTTGGGCCCCAAGTCAGAATTCTGTTAACAAAGCTCATTCATTTTTAAATACTGAAAAAAAAAAAAATCTAAATCTTTAAGTACTAATAATTAACCATCACTGCACCAAAAGGGAACAAAATCGGCAAATACAAATCAAATAGTGAGACCCTGGCAGTCAGTCTGCTTTCTATATTTTACTAAAATTAAAATGATATAGATATACTCTGAAAGAGACAATTACAAAGATAATTGTAAGATTTTGAAAACCCGTCGTCGGCATAGATGTGGGTTAATAATGTGGCGTATGTAACAAATGCGTCTCACTGGTCATAGTAATGATGCAGTAAATCTTCACTTTGCTGGAGAAGCGTCAATAAACTCAAAATTGTGGGCAGGACAAACACAGTACAACGCCGTTGTAATTTTGAAGTCTCGCGGGTATGTACACGTAAGAGTGAACACGTAATACGCATGACGCTATCGTTTTCACAAACATTTATTTTTGTACTCTTACATGGAGATAACGACATAGTTTTCAAAAACTTGCACTTTGAAACCCGTTTTCAGGTCCCAAAATTCAGTGTAAACACTCAGTGTTTTGGCTGTTTGTGTAAACGATTTTCACAGAGACCGTACAGTGAAAATTCTAGGAACAGAATTTCTCCAATGATACATCCAACATTAAAACAAAGCAACAATTCTGTCAAGTACATCATCTTTTTTTTATATCCACTGTGGTTTTTGTGCTTTGTGGGGTATCCCTCACATATCTCTGGTGTGTAGAGAGCTTGGCCCAGAGCCCAGTGTGCCCTATTGCTGCGTGCCTGCATTCAGTCAAAGGAGGCTGTGGAGAGAGCAATAGCACAGTCCCTAGACCATTTTTCACAGAACCGTCTCACAAATCAACCCCAAAACAAAATAGCCTTGACCTGGTTCAGCTCCCTCCCTGCTATTTAAGCAATACAATTATCTGCAGGGAACAATTCATTACTTCAGAAATAGCAGGCCAAAAAAATTTTTATTTAGCTTGCCAAGCTTAAGCCATGGCTGCTCCAAGCGACCAGGATTTACATCCAAGAACAAACTCACTAAGACTGCCATTCCAGCCTGCTTTAATTTATTTGATTTATTAGCCATCATGGCTGAACTAGAGTAGAGGAAATGCCAACATGAACCAAGCAGCCCTTAACAGTGTCTAGTTTAGTGAATAATGTTGTGATTCACAAAAATCTCAGCCTCTGCTACGTCACAGGACTGGTTACACCTGATTCATGGCACATTTTGCCTTGCATTCATCGTGTTTCTTTGTTCCCCTTTCCCTCTGCATAGTTTCAATAGTGCATGTTTTGTGTTTAATCATTTGTGTTTGTACTTTTGTTTTGGTCAATTAAATCCGCACTTGGATCCAGTATCGTGACACTCAGGCAATTAAAATAGATTTTTTTGTTTGTTTATGGGACCAAAGCTCATTTTAATTTGCCTGGTAACTTTACCACACTTTCACAATGAAATCTAAGTGCAAGTCAGGATTTAAATTTTTTTTTAAAGCACGATTGCACATATCAGGTCCTCGGCGTCTGAAGTCCAGTAAATGCTGCAAGGTGATTTTTAGTTGTCTTTGAATAATTCCTCTGCTATGAATCTTGGAGAAACTGACTTGGTGCTCATACTTACTGCTACTGCCTAGTAAATCGTTATGTATAATTAGACATGATGCAAATATCAGATGTGTCTCAATAACAGATCATAGCCCAAGTCATTCAAGTGTTTGCTTTTAATATTGCTAATATTAACTTAGTCCAAAAAGCGTAAAAATCATGGATGTGATACTGAGCCATAGTTAAATTCCTGGTGTCATATGATGCTGACTGAACTGTTTGTGAGTACATCACTGAAGTTAGTGAACTAATAACGCTGCAAGCAGATCATACAACTGAATAAAACAGTGCTATTTTCATGGCAGGTAGTGGGAGATGTGCAGCTGCATCTTGATGACAGCCAACATGACTGCACTGTGCTCTGTGATGACTGTGAGTAGGTAATGACTGCTGAAATTTACACCCATGCAGCTCTACAGCTTCAAAACCTTAAAAAGCGCACATCGCATACTCAAATGGGTCTCTTTCAGCTATGGCAGGAAAAAGATATTTTGCGGAGCACTAGCTGGCATTTGAGAGAATATTCTGTGCCTTTTTCGTTCTGCTTGCTTCTGATGACAAACAACAACAAAGACAACATGAAACAGCCAGCCTTCAATATGAAAAGCTCATTCTTCTGCTGTAGAAGCTGTTGCTATTATCCATTTGGCGATGGTATGCTTGTCAACCAGGACTATTAGAAGAAATGCTCTGAAACAGGAGGTGTGTCCAGATCACTCAGTTTGTGATGAGGAAGCTGAGCTGAGGTTTCGTAAAGCAGCATGTTGATTGACAGGCCAGCTATGAGAGGGAGGGATAGATTGGATTTCCTCTGGCACACACCATCACTCTGCCAGCACCATCACTAGCAGAAGATATGTTTATTAAAGCAGGCATTCAAAATAGCAACCAAAGGGAACATTTCAAGGATTTTGTAAAAAAAAAAACAAAAAAAAAAAGAAAAATAAACAAAAAAAACAACCCATTTACTGTATATTTTGGTGTTTTAAAATCTTTCTGAAACCGATAACTGCAAGCAAGGTTGGAACATTTGACTTCCACTTCAACAGCACTGCACCTAGCTCAGGGATTAACATGATTTGTGCAAACAGAACAGCTTGATGAAATATTTTACATTTAGGCTTGATAAACTAGAACATCTAGACGACTATTCAAGACCTTCCAACACCTAAGACGGAAGAGGTTTTTGATGATCTTGATGTAAAGGTCAGCAATGCTACACAGCACATCACAACCTTCAAATTGTCTTAAAAGCATCCATTATTAATGTCCAAAATTACGTATATAATATGATAGCAGCTTGACTCCACCAGCTAATTGTAAAATACTGATATTAACAGTCTCCTAACAACAAAAGCATGATGTAAAATGGAAGAAAAGGCTTTGTACGAGTAAAGATTCTCAGACAGGAACAAAAAACATCCATTAATTCATTGACTCCACTGTAGAGTGTTATACACTTGGGAGAAACACGAGGACGGAGACAAGCAGTTACCGTACGTGTCGATTTACATGCAAGAATTAGCCACAAAGAATGGTAGACATCAGAGACCTGAGGTGAGTCACTATGGTGTAAGAGGATACGGCCACCACAACACCAAACCACCCTCATGGATCTAATGGGCTGACTTCCTGTCTGAGCTCAGGTTTATAGTCCCTGAATGATCTTATGTAGCAATATGCACGCTGTAGACATTCACATGATAACCCATTTTATGGGGCGGCTGTGGCTCAGTTGGTAGAGCGGGTTGTCCACTAATCCACTAACCGTGGGGTTGGCGGTTCGAATCCCGGCTCGGGTGATCCCATGCCGAAGTGTCCTTGGGCAAGACACTGAACCCTAAGTTGCCCCCAATGGCAAGCTAGCACCTTGCATGGCAGCTCTGCTACCATTGGTGTGTGAATGTGCTCTCATAGTAAGTCGCTTGTAAATGTAAAAATGATATTTCTGTAAAGCTGCTTTGAGACAATGTACCATTGTAAAAAGCGCTATACAAATTGATAAATTAAATTATGATAAATTTGAAATGTGTCTACAGTAAGATATGTCTAAACTTGCTAAAATTCTGACAACATGGACCCATTTCAGACTACATCCAATTCTGTCTGCTATTTCACCATGATTTAGCTGAATGTCTCATTACAGCAAGCAAATACATTAAAGGATCAAAACATAAACCCAATCAGCAAGGATAAGCTATTGAACCCGAAAGAAAAAGAAAACTGCAAACTGATGGCAAAATGAGACAATATTAGGCAAATCCCTTCATATTTCACAGGAACATGAAGTGGGCACATGCGGTTTTTCGACAGTATCTGTGACCCAATCTGTTGCTGATAAAATAATAATAATACTAAAAAAAAAAAAAAAACTGTTAGTGTTAGCACTGAGAGTCAGTGAGGTTTTCACCATGCTTTTAGCACTTTCAAGTCTCCGTCAGTATCACAAGGGTGCACATTGGGAGGAAAAGCACTGAATGTGTCACTCAAAGCTGGTTTTTGCAGCCACACACTAAAAGCACTGAGACATGTCTAGCATGTGTGTACCATGATTAATGCAGGCAAAACATTTCGCAACTATTCAAACATTACGGTTCACAACCTGTCATCAACACCGTGCAGTTGTCTGCATTGATATTGGATACAGTGCAGTTTTCTTCAAGGATTGCCCCGTATTTGGTTCTAACCATCGTGTCTTCAACCCTGACAAGTTTCTCCTCAATCAGTCCATGATCCTACCACCACCATGCTTCGCTGTGCTGTCTTTCCAGCTTCTGCCAAATGTAGTGCTGTCGTCCCTAAGGCCAAAAAGTTACAATTTCTTCTTATTCAATTTATTGTTTGATGAGTCTCCAGCTTTCAAATGCAAATTCTAAAACAGATTTCATATGGCTCTCTCAACAGAGGCTTTGCCATAAATTCTAGCTTTGTTAAGAGTTCTTTTTAAAAAAAAATATCATTCTTCTGGGATGTTCAGTGAAACATTGATTGACGCTTGGTTCCGTAGTTATCTTTATTTGCATTTTCAGGGACATGTTTTGCTTTTGTCCCGCTACAAGTTCACACAATGCCAATTTTAGCTTCTATGAAATTTTAGCTTCCCAGCAGAGGCAGACAAAATGTACTGTTTCTGAAATTCTGAAAGCATCTACTGGCATTTTCACATATAAAATTGGCTCCCTGGTGTTAGAAGTGCTTTCAAATATTCTGCACGATATGTTTGTGTTTCACAGTGTGGGAAATGTGTGTTGTCAAATGTGTTTAGAGCACGGTTGGACAAACATGGTACATCACAATTCTATTTTTCAATGAGTATATAAAGCGAGCATGTCACTATACAGTGGTCTATGATGGAACCAAATATTTGTCCGCATTCATAGCATTTGTCTGCATCAGAATTTGATTGTATACAACATACATTTATATGCTTAAATATGGACTAAATAAGCACATGAAAACATCTTGTAATGGCATGCATTATAATATTCTCAATGCTCCACTAATGTACTCCATATTATGAATATTTTTCGGTGTTCCTTTTTAAAAATTATATATATATATATATATATATATATATATATATATATATATATATGTATTTGTATTTTTAATCAAATGCATACCTGACTGTCCAGGAGGTGGAAACCCTGATGGTCCTCTTGGGAGGCACAAGAGCACTGTCAGAACTGCAGCTTTGCCTCCCAAACATGGCTCCAAGGCTATAGGTTTGGGAGGCGCCTTAAAAGAGAGGAAGTGAGGAAAATGCATTAGATATAAAACTTTATACTTACAGTAACAGCTCACACAAGCCATTCTTTTCAATATCGGCCAAGTATGAAGCCTCATATGTTTGTGGAGGCTGACATTTACAAGTCAACATGACTATCATTTCACTGACTGAGAAACAAATTCACACTCAGTCACACAAACACTGTTTAAAACGCTACACATAGCAAGTCACTAACATTTGACGCTAACCACACACTTGTTGAGCTCAGAGATGTACTCACTGATTCTAGCGGCCTTAAAATTGTCCACATGAACATGACATCAGCATAACTTACTTGAGGCTTGGTTGAACTTTCGAAGTAGATCACTTCACTTAGATTCTTTTTAGTCTACTTTGTCTCCTGAAAATTTTATTTTCTCTTAGTACATAAAATAAGAGCTACTTTTAGTATGCAGTACAATACAAGTAATATAAAGTAAAAAAAAAAACAAAAAAACAACAGATTATGAGAATATGAGTCGGGATATGACAAAAATATCATATGATACTAAAAGATATTTCCGTGACAGATGCCGTGAATCGCAGTATTGTATATATTGATAATAAACTGAAAGCCAAACAGTGGTCTTTCATTAATTAACTAAGTGTTCAAAACATTACTTTCTACAAAATGAAATTATTTAACACTAAATAAATAAGAGGTCAGTTTAAACAACATGCTAAGCTTCATCCTGAGTCATATAAGTCATATAAATATATCTGCACTCAACCACAGCAACAGCTTTGATTATAGGGCACAGTTCCAGGGCACAGTTCTATCATCAATATAATAACCCCAAATCACATCTTTAGTACAAATCTGTCATGGTAATTAGTTCTCTCTCATGAGACGAATAACTAGAATAACGAGGACATGGCTCAGTATGGAAGTAACATTGACCTCGTATTATTAGCGAAGCACACCAGAATGGAATAGTACACCAACAATATTCTCCAGCTACTATAACCTACTTATACAATGAAGTCCAGCTTACCAACATTTTACAGAGATTATATTTTAAAAGCTGATTCAAGGTTAAATTATATTAATCATGACAGTGAATATAAATGGCTAAAATGTTTTCACTCCATCTAATAAAGGATATTTTCCTACTGGTCTAGACAGATAAAAGGTATGATTGGTTATGCATTAAAAATATGACAGTATAATTTGGAACATTCCTTCATTTCCTTCATGTCAGTTAGGTGACACAGAGTCAAAGTAATCACACTGCCTAGTATTGCGAACAATATGAATATACTGTATATGAACTTTCCTTTATTTCCATATTTATTTATAGGATATTTTACATTTATACCAAAAGTACAATCACACACACACACACTATATATATATATATATATATATACACACACACACACACACACACACACACACAAAATACATACACGCACGCACACACACACACTATACATACATACATACACGCATATACACACACAAAACATACACACACACACACATTGCAATGCAGGCATTATGGGTGAAAATATGTACAAACATCAATATGACTAAATTCTATCATCAGGTATACCTATACTCTCTCAGGTACTTTATCGCTCTCTCTTGCGCTCTCTCTCACACTCACACACACACACAGAGAAACACTCTTTGTAAGGGTACTCATTGCGTTAGATGGCCCATCCATGGAGGGGCTTGTGAAAGGTCAAATTAAGCCTGTGCTGACAGCGACGTCAATCAGGCCCTGCAGACAGAGGCTGTTATCAGAGCAATATCTGTCTCTTTGAGGGGAAAAGAGGCCACTTGTGCTGCACTTAAAAGTTCAAAGCCATTGTTTCGGAGTGATGGGGGTGGCAGCGGGCGTCTGGCTTTCCTTTCAACCCTGCTACTCCTGCGTGTACAGAATTTCTCTCTTTTCCATTTTCCTCTGCGAATTCTCTTTTGCTCTTTATTGCACTATGTGGCACTCACTAAGAGACGTGATTTCCCTGACAAAACCGTCCCTCACTCAGGCTGCTCGTGCACATCCATCCCCATTCTGACATTCCTACACAAAACCTTGAAAGGACACTACTTAGTTTCCACCATGAAGTACGACTGTGTGTGTTTACTGTTGATAATGGCCACCATAGGGTCTTGCAATGATGATAAACTTCTTGCCTTCGACTTATGCGCTGTAGGGATCCAGCCTCGACCCGCTACGCCCTTCAAGAAAAAAAACCCCTCTCCATTCTCGTAATAAATAAGCTGCAATTCAGGTGATAGCTTTGGCAGCTGTCTCCTGCACCTGCAATTCTCTTCCCTTTCATCATGGTGCAATATTTTATGATTTCTCTTAAAATCTACCACTCAAGGTCAGCTGAAATATCACAGCTAATTAGCACAAATCTCCATTTTCAAGCCTACACTTAGATGTCTGGCTGTTGCCATTGTCTCAGCCCAGTTGGTGTGCATATTTTAAATATCCATTTGAATCTCACTCTCCCCAATCACATCTTTTAAAACATAAAAATATTCATGTTAAGAGAAGAGAGGTGACCTGAAGTACATCTTAAACTGAATATGCGCCACTTCAAATATAATACTGGCGGGGGGCGGGGGGGGGCGGTGACAATACAGGAAATTGAATTAGACCAGATGACATGTCAGAAAAGCACATGACAAAGCTGTATTCTGCACTGTAATAATCATGAGTAAAAGGATTGGTAGACTGACTGTAGGTCACAGGGGATAGACGGCAATGCTCAAGTCTTATGCCATGTTCTTTAGAACGTGAAAGCTGGTCAGGACTGCTTAAGAACGCATCAAATATGGCATAAAACCA
The DNA here is from genome assembly GCA_022414735.1 of Noturus placidus. Classification (NCBI taxonomy): domain Eukaryota; kingdom Metazoa; phylum Chordata; class Actinopteri; order Siluriformes; family Ictaluridae; genus Noturus; species Noturus placidus. The sequence goes on along the minus strand of JAFFST010046491.1, from coordinate 63,024 downwards.
CAAAAAAACACCAAACTGAAAAGTTCAGTTAAGGTCGCCTTAGAGAGCCAGCAGCCAGGTGCTTTAAGATATCAAGAGCCAGATAATTTAATCATCACATTCATTAAATCTGCAGTAAACACTTTATCCTGGTCAGGGTCATAGTGGTTCCACAACACTTGATAGAAGGAAAGAAGAATACTTCCTGGATAAGACTTGATTCCTTTGTAGAGCTTCACACGCTCTCCCTCACACACAAACAAACAATCAATCCACCATTTTTAGACACAGAAAATTCCAACACCACCACATTAACGTACGACTCTGTACAGAGATAGTAACCAGAGCTCGGAATCAAAAGCAGAACACTGGAGCTATGAGGCAGTAACGCTAACCACTGTACCACCATGCCGCCCATCCTCAAAACAATTCCCAGGTCAAATAGTTCAACATACAATGTTCCTACACTAGCAGTAGCTATAATAGACTGCAAGCTTTTATTGCTTCTCTACAGCAACAAAAAAAAAATCCTTAATGAAATCTCTTCTATATAGAATCAAATCTTTCTCACAGAAGTGCACCACTAAGTAATAACACACGCTGTCTCCCTCTTCCAATAATACTATTTAATGCAGTCTCAAAGCTTTTTTTTGAAGACCATATATCTTTGTTTCTGTAATACAGTTCATCTTACAAAAAAATGTAATAAATACAATGGAATAAAATAAAAACTGAGGAAAGGCCACAAAATTACATGAATATGCAAATTTAAACTCAAACACCCTGAACCCCCTTTCCTTGGTAATCCTGTGTAATAACAGGAGACATCTGCATAGACTCTGATCAGCAAGAGTTTTTGAATAATAAAATACAAGAGCCTATTAGCGGTTCAGTATTAATTCTGATTTTCCAGTGAAATTTTCAACATCCTTGTTTTTCCAAATACATGTGTCAAAACCAGTCTACCACACGCTGACCAATCGGCATGGACAAATTAATTTCCAAGAAAAGATTTAATCGCAAAAATGTTTTATACATTTACGGCGACACTGACAATTATAACTGCTACAAATGAGATTTGAAGCCGACGATAAAATGATAAAGAATAGATCTATCTTATTCTAGTACACAGTATGACTAAATTAATCTGATTAGGTTGATATGGGTTGGAAGAAGCTATTGCCTTCCACATAGAAACTAGTTAATGAGGCCATCAATTGAATCCAATAACTTCAAATAATCAGGCAAATCCATTTTTATGCATTTGCTCGCATTGTGGTTTCAGATTCGATGTGATATTACTCGCATTCACATTAATCTTGCTCTATACAGATTAGGAGTAATCCAATTGAAGCCCATTTAGGAAGCACTACAATGATACAGCTAATGAACAGATAAAGTTTAGAAACACTGCGAGCAGGCTAATGCATCGTGTTGTAAATGAGACTGTACCTCACTCTATTCCACATGGACACACACAGACACACAATCAATTTGAACACAGAGACCTATTTTCCTTCCAGATGGTAAGAAACCTTGCAGACAAAAATCATTGTACATGTATTCTATTCTACTCGGTTACACACTACACAGCGATACAGTGATATATTAAAGAGCTACCCCTCAAACAAAGCCTTACAATACACAGGCATTTGATCTTAAACTGCCCCGCGATTCAATTTTCATACCTGTCCCATAGCATTATGAAAACTAATACAAGTATATATCTAGGGGAAAAAAAAACACGATATATAATCAAGATAAAATGTATCTAGAATATAAAAATTGTTTTGGAGATATATTCATTTAACATTATTGAGCATTCAAGCTGTACCACTTCATCTTGGCACAGTATCTTATCGCAAGACCCTGCAGTGGATAGTGAGGACAGATGAGAAGATCATACGGGTCTCTCTTCATTCCATCATATACATTTACACCACATGCTGCATCTGCAAGGCCACCAGTACTGTGGATGACTCCACACACCCCTCATAAAAACGCTTCACCCTCCTGCTGTCTGGGAAAAGGTACGGAAGCATTCGGGCCCTCACGGCCAGACTGTGTACCAACTTCTTCCCCCAAGCCATCAGACTCCTCAGTACTCAGTGACTGGATTGACTGACTGACTGACTGACACTCTCTCTCTCTCACACACACACTGAACTCCATGCCACTCTCCTTGAAATTTTTGCTCATTTCTCTACTGACTACTGTATTTGTGCTGCTAATGTACTTATAGAAAATACACTACTGGTCTAAAGTTTAGAGACACTTGACAAATGTTTCTCATGATCTTAAAAACCTTTTGATCTGAAGGTGTATGACTAAATGTTTGAAATCAGTGATGTAGACAAAAATATAATTGTACCAACATATTAATTTCTTTCATTAGAAAACTAACATTTTATTTACATTTATATATATATATATATATATTACACACACATACACATATATATATATATACATATATACACACATATATATATATATATATATATATATATTTTTTTTTTTTTAAATAGATGACTTGGAATGACTATTCTGAAAAACAACAAGTCCAAAGGGTAATGCAGAAGTCCACAACCATAAACAGGCAGAGGTCAGGCAATCAGACAAACAGTCAAAACAAGGCTAGGCAGAGAAACGAGGTAATAAACGAGAGCAAAGTCAAACCAGGAAAACAAACATGATAACACGGCTTGGTATAGACAGAGATCTAGTCAACTGAGCATATACTTCACAAATAGACAGTGTTCAAATAGTCTCTAATATAGTGAGGAGTGCGTGTGTGAGAGATTGACAACAGGTGTGTGTGTGTGATTAGAACAGCGGGGTTGTTTGGCCATGTTTGTAGTTGGTGGTGCATTCTGGGAAATGGAGTCCCTGGTTTGCTGTGGTGATGACAAATTTTACAGCATAAGCTAATCTTCTGAATACTATGTTATAGTATGTTATGTTCATATTCACAACATTTTTATTTTATTATTATTCTTTTGCACTGCCTGTTATATCAGACACTTCCACAGTATTGGTCGGCACTACACTGTCACTTACTGTACCCATTGTCCTGTTTTAGTAGTTATGGTACTGTCTTGTGTTGTTTGCACACATTTGCATGTTATGTAGAATGTGTAGGTTTTATTTAGTTCTGTGTTGTCTCATGTGGGTAGTGTTGTGTTTTATGTAGCACCATGGTCCTGAAGGAACACTTTTGTTTCACTGTGTACTGTACCAGCTGTATATGGCTGAAATACAAAAATATAGAATATAATATAATAAAAGCTACTGACTTGACTTGGGCTTGTCCAATTAAATGCTCAAGAACATACATGTACTGCCTTGTTCTATAGTAGCAGCTTGTAAGCAGCTATCATGCTTCCTCTGTGTGTTTTTAGTCGTGCATCTTCTCTGTATGAGATAAAATTGTCTGGTTTGTCCGGTTTGGAGCTGTTCACTGCTGGAACGCTACCTCCGACTGATCAATAATGCGATTCTGTCTTTATACACCACCAGGGCTTCCCCGTCAATAAGAGTAAGAAATCTCATTTTAATGAGCAGATGACTATTTAAAATGAACGGTGTGTCCTTGTTAAAGTTAACAGGTGTGTGTGTGCGTGTGTGTGTGTGTGTGTGTGAAGGTGGTGGTGAGAAATCCTCCACAGCAGAAAAAGACTCTCATTAACCTCGATCATCTCATGCTTAGCTAGTTTGATAAGCTCTAGTTAAGATTTGGTGCATCTCTCAAATGCTTTTGGCTGTTGCATAAATTAGACAAGCACTTCAATAAGCTGTAGGTCAGTCTTCCTGCATCAAAACGCAGTACGCCAACATATGGAATCAAACCATGGGTCTCGAAATACATCATGGGAACTTTAAGGTACATGTGAATCCAAAATTCAATCAACAATAACATAAAAAAGCGCAACCCTGTCATTTCTGGATACAGGAGAAAAGAGGGCTTGTAAATAAGCGCCTCAGAGCAGGACAGTAAAGAGGAGCCTCTCTCTCAGACCTGTAGATTTACTGCTTACAGACGGCTCGCTTCATCCTGCTCTCATGCATTTATTAATCTGATGTCTATAGACCATCACACAGGACAATGTGCACGCACACACACATCGCTACAATATTCACCTCCACAACTGCTTCACCTCACACTCCCTTTTTAATTGTCTCAAGTTTTCAACCCCCAGACATACACATGCTATTTCTCATTTCTGTACTACCCTCAGTCTATTTGTTTACTTGTTACATTTCCTCCCTCTCTCTGTGTCTTCTGGCTAATTCATTATTCCCGACCATTATAAAAATCTGTATCTATTTGGCTGCTTACTGCTTAGATGATGCCAATAGGCTTGCTGGCATAAACAGTGATGGGATAAGGAAAATGGAAAAGCAAATAAAGCCATAAACCACTAGGACACACACACACATATACATATATACACACACACACACACACACATATATATATATGTGTGTAT
>JAFFST010046491.1:44654-58464 GCA_022414735.1 Noturus placidus | reverse complement strand
TATATATATACATACATACATACACACACATACATACACATATATACATATACACATATATACATATATACATATATATATACAGTATATATATACACACATACACACACACACACACTATATATATATATATATATACACACACATACATATATACACATATATACATATACACACACATACATATATATACATACATACATATATATATATACATATACATATATACATGTATATATATATATATATACACATATATATATATGTATATATATATATATATATACACACACATATATATATATATATATATATATATATGTGCTGCAGTGTTTTTCATTTGCATGGCCAACAGTGAGAGCATGTGCCACAGCTTTATATCAGTACTGCACTACAGTTAAGAACACTACAAAACACACACATTAATTTTACCATCTTTATGAGGACCGTCCATTGATATAATTATTAATGTTAGTACCTAAAGGAAAGATGCTAAACTGGTAGACTTAAGCAATCATTAAAATGAAACCATCACCCTGAATGACGTGCATATTAATCTTTATAAGTGATGTGATGAAAGTTTAAATGACTACCATCAACATGCCGGGCTTTGTTAACAGCTTCTTACATCACTCCCAAGGCTGGTTGACTGCCTTCTGAAAGAGGCACCAGTCGGTTTCAGCTCTACATGAAGAGACCGATGCAGTAGTGCTCTGGTCCTTTAGTCAGTCCAGCTCTCTCCTCCCTTAATCTGCACACTCTGCTCAAACAGATCAGCTTCCAAAGCTCCAACGTTCATGTTAATACTGCTGTCAGCGCTGTCATACTTGCAATCTCATAGGTTGCTAACACGTAACGAGGCATTAACTAGTGTAACTCGCTTAACCTAACCTAACTGTAACATCAGTCATCGAAAGCAAATATCCGGGTTCTTAGTTTTTCAGAACAAAAAAGAAAAATTGGTAAAATCACAACTTTTTTTGTAAGGACATTCACCACTGTCCTATTTTTATGAGAACACTTTTTAAACCTTTTTAATCCTAAAAAAGGGCTGAAAGCATGTACATATGTGCTCACACACACACCAAAAATCTTTGTTGAATATTCTCAGTATGTATTATTGTAGCTAATGTACACCCAAATTTGGAGCTGTGGTGACAGCTTCCATCCATCACAGTCTAGTGGCTCCATATGTGGCATGCCGGCCAGGTAATGGCAACATCTGTGTCATCTGTCTCTCTTTGGCTCTGTGCTGCACATCCGTTGACCTCCACACATAAGTAGCTCACTCGAAATCTGTGCATACTGTACAGCCAAAGACCTGGAACTACAGACAGTTTTCCTAACCTGCTTCAGACATGGCTGTTGATCAAAATTGTGCATTAATATTCTTTGTGTTTTACACTCAAAACACCGGACATCAGTCAACAATGTATAGATTTTGCATCGGTCATCATTTTACAAACTGTGCCCAGAAATACTAACTGACCAGGATTCATGCGTTCAAATTTTCCATGAAATTCCAACAGAATTTAGTTTTGCAAACACTTGAGTTTATCATCAACACCTTCACCTTACGGGCACCATGGTCTCAGAGGCTGCTGGTGATTCGCTCATGAAGAATTTCACTCTCTCTCAAATCACCAATAACACCGTCTCTAAGTTGCTTGGATTTCCTTGCCTTACATGTGAGTGAAAGGCATGACTTGTGACTACCGTGCTGGTTGTTGTGGTGGCTGTGCATTTGTAGACTGTGTGTCAAACAATCTATAGCTGCTTCTTATCCAGTACAGCAGTTAAAACCAGATGCTCAGGATCTAAACATTTCAAATCCGTGAAAGCAGGCAGTGTGTGCCTTTGGTACAGTCATTGTAGCATGTGACACTATGGGCAGCTCCGGAAGCTAAGCCTGCTGACAGGACGGTGGAGTATCCTCACTTTCATAAGGAGGTTAATGCCAAAGAGCAAAGAATGTTCTCTCATTCGCTTTTAAGCAGAATTAAACTGATTTCTTTATATCTTTTACCTCCAGTTGCTCTTAGATTTAATAAAACCAGGGCTTACATCAAGGTCTGCATTCCACATCCTTTGAAATATGTTAATGTAAATCACTCAGCAACTGATACAGCAAAGCAGTGAGGCGAGAAAAGAGGATAAGATGTGAAACTTGGACACAACACCCATAATCATGCACAGAGGCACACATCCTTTTACATGTCTTCACAGGCATGAGCCCACCATCTATCTACCACCATGTGCAATGCTGTAAGCAGTGTGTATCCAGCTCTCATTAGAAGAAAGCATACACCAAGTATACACTGATCAGCCATAACATTAAAACCACCGACAGGTGAAATGAATAACATTGACTATCTCATTAAAATGGCACCAGTCAAGGGATGGGATATATTAGGTAGCAAGTGAATATGCAAGTTCTCAAAGTTGATGTGTTGGAAGCAGGAAAAATAGGCAAGCGTAAGGATCTGAGTGACTTTGACAAGAGCCAAACTGTGATGGCTAGACAACTGGGTCAGAGCATCTCCAAAACAACAGCTCTTGTGTGGTGATCCCGGTATGGAGTGGTTAATACCTACCAAAAGGAAGGACAACCAGTATACCAGCGACAGGGTCACAGGCGCCCAAGGCTAATTGATGCACATGGGGAGCAAAGGCTAGCTGGTCTGGTCCAATCACAGAAAAGAACTACAGTAGCACCTACAATAGGCGCGTTAGCATCAGAACTGGACCATGGAGCAATGGAAGAAAGTGCCCTGGTCTGGTCGAATCAGTTCAGAATTATGTTTTCTTTTACATCATGTGGAAGAGATGGCACCAGGATGCACTACGGGAAAAAGGGAAGCCAGCGGAGACATTGTGATGCTCTGGGCAATGTTCTTCTGGGAAGCCTTGGGTTCTGGATTTCATGTGGATGTTACTGTGACATGTACCAAATACAATAGCAGTGGCCTCTTTCAGCAGGATAATGTGACCTGGCACACAGCAAAAATTGTTCAGGAATGATTTGAGGAACATGACAAAGAGTTCAAGGTGTTGACATGGCCTCCAAATTCCCCAGATCTCAATCTGATCAGGCATTTGTGGGACGTGCTGGACAAACAAGTCTAATCCACGGAAGTCCCACCTAACAACCTACAGGACTTAAAGGATCTGCTGCTAATGTCTTGGTGCCAAAGTTAAGTAACTAAAGGAAATATTTAATTAATGTAACAACTAAAGAAATATAGAAGAAGAAAACCATCTAATCACAGTTTGGTTACCTAGGCTTCTGTATGAAGTTTGCATTTTCTAGGCTTCTGTATGAAGTTAAAGTTTCTAACTACTTTGAGGCATGTATGCTCGGCCACAGTCTTACGAATTCTGATTGCTTCCGTGTGAATGCATAAGCTCAGGATGAAAGGCTCTGGACCTCCACGCTCTCACGCTCCAGGTATGAAAAGTGTCAGATTTGAGAAGTGTTTGTTCACTGTTGGTCTCTCGGTTCATCTGAGGTAGCAGATGTTTGGGCAATCGTTACAGGTGAAAATAAAGCCTCTGAAATGGTGAGAAGAGAATCCAGCGAGAATCTAATCTCACAAAGAGATTTTCTCTTCAGAAACATTTCCATATTAGAAATGGACTGTGATGGGAAGTTGAAAATGCATGACTGTCTTTCTTACAGAGGACAATGTGTGTGTTCTCAGTTTACATCAGTGTGAGAAAGTGTCTGAAGTCACAGTCTGTCACCCTGCATGCTCTAATGAAATATCTGCTGAAAAAAAATGCGCTTGAATGCCATTAATGCCATTAGTGCAAAAAAGCAAAGGCTAAAAGGCCCCAAACAAGCTATTTTAAAACAGAAAATAGCATTTTTCCAGTTTTAACAGTTATAATTATATAGGCCTTAAGTGTCTGTTCATGCAAGTTAGAAGCGTCTGAAGCCTAAAAGAGCATCAGAGATGTATGAGAGCAGAAGTGAAGTTTGTTTAAAACAGAGCTGTGCTTAACAATGTTCAGTTGAAGGCCTGAACAGCATGTTGTTCACTCCAATTGTGTTCCTGCTATGCCCTTCACCAGCCCATAATGCGCACTGAGAGCCGATGCACTTTGTACTAATGGATGGAGAAGAGGCACTTCTCCGGCTGCTTGACATGTGAATTGAGCATCTGTGTTGTACAGCAGGTTCGCCTGCCCTCAGATGTGTGTAAGTGTGTAGTCATCCCGGAAAACCAAACACTGAGTGTATGGAAACGAGAGAGTATTATCAATAAAAGAGTATGCATTGGACTAACGTGTGTGTATAAGCAGACTGGGTGAGATTTGAGAACAACAGAAGCATAAGGTTTAGACACATGCGCGCGCACACACACACACACACACACACACTTACCTCTATTCCTCCTTGTAGCAGCTCCACCTGATCACATTCCGCCTCCAGTGCCATGGCAACGGAAGCAAAGGGACGGCTTGCCATTTGTTGCCTTTCTCTCATCAATTGCTGGAAGTGTGAGTAGAGTGAAGTAGAGAGATGGAGAGATAAGTAGAGAAAAGAGAGACCATCATTAATTATGTACCCTTAGTCAGAATTTCTGAAATTGCTTTAATCTTGCATTATTCTCTAAAACAGATGATTTCAGGAATCTGACCTTGCTGACCATGTTTGGATCAATTTTGGTTACAGTGACAAATCCATATAAATCCTACAAACATTCAACCACAAGTTCTTGAGATATTGCACTCATGTGAATCTTGGGTTGCAGGATAGCTATGTGCCGTAGTGAAATGGAGATAAAGACAATGCATTCAGTTTGAACTAAGTTACCAGCTGTCATTATGTCCGCAGTGATCCTGTGCCTCAGTCAGAATGGAATCGTTAACGGGTTTTGAATCCATGCATAAAAAACATTTCAGTTCAGGTTTATATAGTAGAAAATGTACAAATTTTTACAGTGTGAAGAATTTTCCCAGGACTCCACACAGACACGTACACACACGGACACACGTCAAAGCAGCACCTCACAGTTAGAGGCAATGAGCAGACAGTGCAATGAGCTCGATGGATGTCAAAAGAAGAGATTGAAAAGAGTAGTGGCAGTGAGAGAGGGGAGAGAAAGAAAGAAGCACTGTAGGATACACAATTAGTTTCAGTCAAGTCCAGACAGTAGTATGTGGATGAGTCATTCATTTGTTATAAGAACATTTAGAAAGTAATAATAACACTACTACTATTAATAATACTACAAATAATAATGTTTCGCAGAACTGTTTGATCAAATGTCTGCAGTGGCAGTACCGGTATTTTAGTCTTGAGGTTTAACTGATGTCCTGTTTACTTTCTCCATGTGACTCAGTCAATATAGTGTACTGGTCACACCAGCACAGGACTTGATATGAAATGAAATGTTGGAAAACATGTAGCTTGGCAATCTATACTTTTTAAGCAGTTTCATAAAGAAGCGCCAAGGTAATAATACGTTAGATCTTAATAACGTGCCTAAAGCATAAAGCATGCATAAGCCATAAATACTGTAAACCATCTCCAATGGTCAAACCTCAAAATCAGTAAAAATGTCATTGCACTGTACTGAGAACAAAAAAGAAAACTTGTTTACTCAAAACTCAATATGAAAGTCTAAAAGGCAGTTGTTGGGCAAGTCAATAAACAGTTATGTTTACAAAAGGGCCATTTTTGCAGAAAGCGTTTGAGAAGATTAGGGGTATTTTGTAAAGCTCGAAATGTGTATAATTACAGAGCTGAAACTACTTTACCCATCTAACTGTGGGGGCTTGATCGCGTAACCTTCCCCTGTTATAAATCTCGATAAAACGACAGTACTCTGCACTTCTTACACGCGGAAATTCTGCCAAAGAAGAGTTCAATGATCGTGATTTAAAAGAAGAAAAAAAAAATTATATATATACACACACACACACACATAGCACTGAACAGTACAGCAACCAATAAATAAGCAAATAAATAAATAAAAAAGAATGAAATTATAATTTGGCTGTGTGTTCCATACACAGGTACATGGTTATGCAGATTTGGAACGAAATGACTGGTCGGTTGTACCAGGCTTGAGCATTTACACTTCTGTTCTTCGGTCTCTGTATGTACAATCCCAAATGCTGTCTTTATCACAAACGTAGTCTACTCATTATATATATATATATATATATATATATATATAAACTCCATAAGTATATGTATATCACATATATAGTCCATTTATAGTGTTTCTCTATATCCTTTTTTCCCCTAACGCATTAATGCAGTAGACTTCCCTCATGTCTGTCTCTTCTATAATGTTTGAATAACGGTTATAGTCTTGAAGTCTCCTTATATTGTGCTTGCAATTTGTAAATATTTCATGTCAGAGTTCAACAAGTGTCCTTAGTGTGTTTAAGTAATTCGGTTGTCTGTTATTTGCACATACACTACAGAAGAGCTGAAAAGCAATTTGTTTAAAACGCCGTTGAGTATTACTTTAACATGCGTAACAATTCTTTCCAGCCAAGGAGACATTATTAATCAGGCTGTATCTGAGCAAAGAGCAAGCAGTTAAATTGCAGGTAGTGATGTCCTTCACTAACATTTTCCAAAATACACAGCTTTTACTAAAAGTCTCTCTCTTTCTCTCCTCTCCCCCCTTCTCCTTTATCTCTTCTCTCCCCTTCTCCTCTCTTCTCTCCCCATTTCTCATCTTCTCTCTTTCCACCTCCTATCTCTTCTTCTCACTCTCACCTTACCTTCTCCTCTCCCCATCTCCTCTCTCTCTTTCCATCTCCTCTCTTCCTCTCACCTTCTCCTCTCTTCATCTCTCTCCTTCTCCTCGCTCCTCTCCCCTTCTCCCCTCTCCCCTTCTCCCCTCTCCATCTCTCCCCTTCTCCCCTCTTCATCTCTCCCCTTCTCCCCTCTTCATCTCTCCCCTTCTCCCCTCTTCATCTCTCCCCTTCTCCCCACTTCATCTCCCCCCTTCTCCTCTCTTCATCTCTCCCCTTCTCCGCTCTCTCTTCACTCCCTTCCTCCGCTCTCTCTTCACTCCCTTCCTCCGCTCTCTCTTCACCTCTCTCCTCTCTCTGCAAAAGAAACAGAATTTAAATTAAGTTACAAGTCACATTAATTGCAAATCTCATCATGTAGACACTGAGTGCACACAAACATTAAATAAGACAAATAAGAAATAGAAGTAGTTTAGAATCTCAGAGTTTTGCTATGGAAGCTCTGAGCCGTTCTCCTTTTTGTTATGATTAACTCGCAGGTGACGCTTCAATCATCTGTGGTTAATCGATAGTGTAGAACAGCAAAAGTACAGCATCATTGTTACTCGGAGACGATCGATATCTTAACACAGGCCGATTTGGTTGCCAAGGACGAGGCTGATTGCTATTGGATTTGTGATGAAGAGGGGTGTGCCGCAGTAAGCACTAATCGTTTTGCAGATTAGCGTGCAAAGCCATCTGTGCTGTGGTCTCTCCTCTGCTTTCATATCAATCCCTCCATGTTGTAGACACGCACGCACACACACCCAAACACACACACACACATCTGACCTTACAAATGCACACAGGCAGCAGTAAAAACGAACAAGGCTCGGATTTAAAATAAATAAATTTAAAAAATAAAAAAGCAATCATGTCCACTCAGCCAACATGGAGTTCTGCAGACAAAAGCGACATTGGTAACAAAAGCCTTTTCTGGCTGCTTAATAAGAAATTAAATAGTAGGTGTTGTGAAGCATTTAGCTGGGCAGGGAATGTGTTTTTTTCCAGCATCTCCCAGAAAGAAATAGTACAATAATACATTATAGCTCAATGGCGTGCACAAAGCAGCTGACTGTAAAAGCAATTTGCTCTGAGACTAATATGTTAAATGGCCTAGTCCTTGCGGTGAAGTATAGAAGCATTGCAGGCAGAAATCAGTGCCAGCTCACAGAAAGCCACTGCAATTTATCAGGTTTGCCTAAAGGTATCAATATCTGAGGCATTAGCATTCAGCAGTCAATCATACAAACACATTTTAAGCTGATAGCAATCATGCTTCAATCTACCAAACTTACTACACTTAACATGCAGCGCGGCGACTCCTGAAGAGAGTAAGCGAAATCACTCTGCTTTAAAGAAATATGGCGAGCAATTCAATAGAAAGACTGAAGGTTATATGTGGCTGATTCCTGGGGGATCCATTTGGGTTGTATTACAGTTACAAATATGTATGTAAAATAAAGACAAAGTAATGTGGTAAAGTGTCCTTCATATCAACCTATGAGCTTTTTTTTGTCTGTCCCTGCCATTAGAATACTTCAAAAATCATTTTTCTTTTTAAAAGATTTGTTTGCGAATCCATTTATCAATTCATACTTAAAACACTGTTTCCCCACTAATCATCCATTAGAACTTATGAAACATGTACATTTGAGTTGATTCCCACAATATTCGCTCAAACCATGCTACATTCACTGCTAGGAAATATTTGGAATATTCCACACAACAGTTCAATGTTCAACAGGAAGTGACATCACTGGAATTTTCTTCCGATCATGTGAGGAAGAATAATAAGAATTTTTTTTTATAGATAATTTTTTTTTTTTTAAGTAAATCATGAGAACGTTCTCAATGTCCTCATACAATAAGCATGAATTCTAGTTCGGCACATTTTATGTTTTTGCTAATTCTATGCTGAAAAACACAACCCTGCTTCTTATTTAACAGCAAAATGCAGCCATCATCAGTAAAGAAGCATTGAAATAAAAAATTACATCACTGCCTGAGATGGGCAAACATATGTTTAAAGGGTTACACGCATGTTTTATTGGGGTCGTTAGTCATTCAATCAAAACCTGGTGTATTTTTCTACATTTCCTTGTGGTTGCAGATAAGAATATAGAAAACAGACTTGGTGCAGACAAAAATAACCCCCATAAGACCATATGAGTGAATTTCGTTACATTTTCCCCATTGTCATAAATCTGACCAATGAACCAGAGAGTTTTACAAGTACATTTTCTGCTCTACACACCACTCAGCCAAGATATTTGCTCTTTATGGTTTGTAATTATGTGCAGTGTGAACACAAACCAGACCGAAGACCAAACAAAGCAAAAGTTCACTAAATGGCCTAAGGTTTATGACATCTGACCATCACAACAATATGTTCTTGTTAAACATCTCACTCCAGATGTCGTCCCCCCCATCATTACTTTAATAAGCTCTACTCTTCTGGGAAGGCTTTCTACTAGATTTTGGAGTATGGCTGTGGGGGATTAGCTCATTTAGCCACAAGAGCATTATTGAGGTGGTCTAGGAAGCAGTCAACATTCCAGTTCATCCCAAAGGTTTTCAGAGGGGTTGAGGGTGAGGGCTCTGTGCAGGACACTTCAGTTCTTCCACTCCAACCATGGCCAAGCCATGTCTTCATGGAGCTCGCTTTGTGCACAGGGATATTGTCATGCTGGAAAAGATTTGAGCCCGTTAGTTCCAGTGAAGAGAAATTGTAACGTTACAGCATACAAAGTAATAGAGTTACAAGGACTAAATCATGGAATAAGTATGTCTTCCACCCATGGGTTCTCAAACGTAACCACTAATCACTACTGAAACATTTCTCCCTCACACAACAGAGTCTTCACTCGAATGAACTCCGTCTGCTCCACAGTAATTAAGCGTTTATTATCTATTCTTTTAAACACCACTGAAGCACTGCTCTGGCCAATCCCACTGAGAGAATGTGTTCATAATGGATTTCTCAAAGCCATGCACACACAACATGCTTCACAGCTTCTAACAGTACGATCAGATCACTGCAGCACAGAATGAGAAATGCCTCTGTCTGTAATGTGTGAGTGAGTAGAGAATCAGAGGTCCTGAGAAGGGTACATCAATCACAGAGTTGGCCGTAATTGACCAAAAACACAGGATGAGCTACGATCAAGTCATTGTAATAAATAGTTTGGCAGTTTCACCCCTGGTGATCCAGTCAGAGAGGGAAAGATAGAAAAAAAATGACAAAACCAGGAAATAGATAGAGGTATACCTGGAAAGCATTAATACTGACACCAATGAGTTGTTCAATACTAAAAGACTCATGAAATTTGATTCAATGCAGAGCCTGATGAGGGCACAACCTTCCTTCCTGTTGTGTTAAGAGATCAATAACACACCATCTTAAATCAGCTCTGCACTTATCAATAGGCTTCTTAATAAAAAAAGGAGCAAAAGTGGGATGAGAAAGAGCAAGCCAGAGAGAGAGAGCAAGAGAGAGAGAGAGAGAGAGAGAGAGGAAGAGCCCTGGGAGAGCAGTGTGGCATGCACTCATTTGTGCTAATAGACACTCTCTGAGCAACAGCCTGCCTTTGTTGACAGCCAAAGAGCACCATCTGCAATTTATCCATCTCTCTACATCACCTGCTATTACTCATCAGGTCCATTGCCTTTAGCATTTCAGCTCTCCATAATAATCCGTCAGACAAAGTTGGGCCGTCACTGATAAATCGGCCGATACTTCCATGACCCTGACATCTCACAATGCAGCTGCATTACTAAAATACTCTCAAAACTTGTGTCTAAACCTGAAGTAACGGTTAGTTTCAGCTTTATTTTCTCATTTTGCACACAGCACTGTGAAAGGTTATAATGGCCAAGTTAAACTTCATCACATACAGTACACCAAAAGGTCCACACTCAGAAAAACAGTGCAGTTCAGGCCAGGGTAGGGGTCAGGTCAATTCAGAGGTGTTATACCATTCACGGAATCACATTAAAAAAAAAATTCCCAGAGGGTAACAGTGCAAAGACTTCACTGATGTGAAATTGAGATTGATCGTGTATCGATTGTTCTGTGGACTTCATGTTAAGCCCACAAAAACGGGTCTATGGAATTAGACGCTTGCTGTCAGAGATTTGACAAGAACTATAAATCCAAGAGATTGCAGGTTGACAGATAGTAAAAGTTTATAGAGACACTCTGCCCTTTCCAAAAGTGACAAGCAGCAAAGGTTTTCTACAAGTCACTAAAAATATGAAAAGTAATAAAATATGTCGAGACAAGTTGAGTCTGATGGAAGCAAGCAGATTACACTTTCATCCTCAATGAACAGTGTTGAACTGAATTAGGCCTCATGCATTTAGCCAGCGTACAAAAGGTATAGGACCAAATAATATGATTTTGGTCTCAACATAAATGTATTAAACGTAAAGATAAAGCCTTTTAATAGCACATGATTGTGTCTGTGCTTTCCCGATACTTAATATGATTAATAAAAAAGAATGTTTTGTTGCTATGTTCTGTGAACATCGTACAAGCAAAAATAATAATAATAATAATAATAATAATAATAATAATAATAATAATAATAATAATAATAATTTTATTGGCCAGGAATGATAACAGATGCTTCAGTTACAAACTGGTTCAAAGCAGTGAAATAACAATCTTTGGCTGAGATATGACTGCAGCTCTATGAAATATGGTTGCTTTCATTAGCATCAGAAAACTATTAAAATGCAACATGGCATTAACACTAGAACACACACATTTGGTCACTCATCTTCAGTAAGTGCGATTAGAATTGTGGTGGACGTTGAATCTTCTGAGAATACCTGGAAGGTGGAGGGAATACACCTTTAGGCCAGTCGATTGCAAAAAACTATGCACACCCATCCACACCTGGGGTCAATTTAGCACAGCCAAACCAGCTAGCAGATGAGAGACAACCGGACAGCCACAAAGAAACACACTGAGCATGGGTTACTGTGCGTGTGTGTGTGTGTGCGTGTGTGTGCGTGTGTGTATCGTCCCAGAGACCGCACCACTGTATGTACAAAGGGGGCAGTGGTGACTCTGTGGTTAAAGGCTCTGGGTTACTGATCAGAAGGGCCAGGAGTTCAAGCCCAGGCACCGCAAAGCTACCACTGTTGGGCCCTTGGGAAAGGCCCTTAACCCTCAATTGCTCAGTTGTATAAATAAGATAAATGTAAGTTGGTCTGGATAAGGGTGTCTGCCAAATGCCATAAAAATGTACATAAAAACATCCATCAGAAAATCTAAGAAATTGCACAGAAGATATTGATTACATCAAATCTATGAGTGCTGGCTTACTCATGTTTTAGAAGGAGAAGAAATCCTACAATGCTTCAGGGATTTAAAACAAAATTTTTGGACACTTGTCTTGTAAAGTTTGTCCAACAGCAGGGCTTAATGTGGCACAAGAGGCTTGGAACCAAGTTTTAAACTGTCGAAAGTACAACAGCCAAAGCAAGAATCAGTCCACTGAGAACCGATGCACATGGAAAGTCAATTGGACTTGATGAAACTGATGTGAGTGAATGCAAGGATGGAACGAGGCCATTTAAAAAAAAAAAAAAAACAAGAACAAGATCATTCAGACGTAGGCTCACTAAAGTAACCCACCAGAAGTACATGCGGAACTGAAATAAATACACTACATAAAATATTTCCAAAGGAACATCAAACGCCAATGTTCTAATTAGATTTTCTGGCAATGAATCTGGCAGATTGATTACAAAATGGAGTCAGTCGGCCATTTAAAAAAACAAAAACTGCTGACTGTCAGAGAGGACAGGTCAATCTCATTGGTGCAGAATTGCATTTGATATTGATCCGGTAGTGTTACCACGTCAGTGCGTATGCTCCACATTGATTTGTTACACCGCACCCTGACCAACCCTTGCCATACAGGAGCCTGGCTCAGTTTCTGTGGATTTTTGCTTTAAGGAACTGAGTGAATCAAGTGTAAGAGCCTTGTAGCAAAGTTTTCAAACCCAGTAAAAGCATTTGTCAAATGCTCCCTGGTGAGTGTGGGTGCTGAATGAATGAATGAAATGAGTCAGCCATATGTGCGACTCTCATTAACGCAGGAACATTTTACTGCCGGATCAGACCAGCAAAGATGGGACTGTTGCAGAGCCCACAGCTTTGCTCCTATACCATCCTCTGTCTCGATCTGTGAACAATTTCACAGTGTCCTCCTGAGATCACATCTGCCTCACCATCTCAAAATAACAGCAGTGTTATTAAGACACCTGTGGACATTAGAGGGTTTCTATTAGGACTGCAACAACTAATCGATAATAATCTAACATTTTTCATTATGGATTAGTTGGGTTTTCACAATGATGAAAAACACATTGCTATGAATAAAACATCTGGGAAACAGCAGAGGTCACAGAGTGAGCTGCTGCGGGAAAAGTGCATGATATTCAGAGCTTAACGTGGCTTATCGTGTCAGATGCGTGTGCTTTTTAATGTGTTCCAGACATGTTTTCTTTAGCATAGAAATGACATTTTTACCTTTATATCTGGAAATGTTAGAAATTCACACCAGTATTTACATTTTACATAAAGTCTCGTCCTGACAGCGAGTGAGTCTCCATTAAACTTCACTGAATGAGCAAGAGTCCATGCATGCATGTCAAGCAAACAGCAAGCACTAGAAAAGAAGCGCAATAACCAAGACTAAAATAAATTTTGACCAAATATGTTGTTTGATGCTATATTAAGCGATATTTACAAACAAAAGTAATTGTGTTTATAGGAGCAGTAGCTGTAAAAGTATGAAGAACATGTAAAAGTATATAAATGTAAGAAGGGTGATACATTTACAGAATAAAGTAACATGTTACTGCGTTTAAATAAATGAGTGAATGTGTATGTTAATGTAGAACATTCAACCTCTTACCAGTTAACAGTCAGTTTGTGCTTTTGTTTTTGCCCTTTTTAATATAGTGATTTCACTTCTACTTTAAAGCTTGTGGACAATCAGTTTTTATTTCTTCAAAATACTATATATATATA
>JAFFST010046491.1:25532-44235 GCA_022414735.1 Noturus placidus | reverse complement strand
CTGTGTGTATGTGTGTGTGTATATATACATATACACACACACACACATATATATATATATACACACATATACATATATATATATATACATACATATATATACATATATGTACACAAACACCTCATAACCTTACAGTGCAATTTCTAACCAATTTATAGCACATTCTGTACAGTAATGAGGTTTATTGGAGTATATGAGAGATTGCAGAGTAAGAATTTCATTGTACAGTGTAACAGCCTGTTCACTGTGCACATGATAAACTCTTAAATGCTAAACAAATGAAGGGAGAAAAACAAACAAAAAAAACAAAAAAAAACCTCTTTGACTCCATGCGGTTTTGTGGCTCTCCTATTGTCTCAAGCATATCTGTGTTTTCAAACCCATCGCATGAGAACAAAGACATCCACATTAATTTTCAAATGCAAGGAGAAAGTGTGAGCTTTATTTAATACTGGGAGAGAACGCTTGGTTTTCTTGCCCTGAGGTTTGCTGATGTCCTTGAGAATCTTTAATAATGTATAGTCCTATCTTAAAGATAGGCTTTTGCCCAAGAAATTGTATTCAAGTGCTTCATTTTTCAGAACAGCATGCCCTGGAAAAAGTTCTGCATGCCGTTAACAGCTTTTCCTCCCAACTTTACTGCCACACTGGGTTGTTTTTTTTTTTTTTTTTCTTAATTGATCCAGGACCAGTGGATTCTTCATGCAGATAAAGCCACGGAACTAAATGAAATGGAATTGGGTTGCATCGATACCATGCAACCCAATGTATATGCTATGTGGAATTTGCTGATACCAAACCTAATACGAGTATCTGCTTTTAAAAACGGAACTGAATAAGGTTCACATAACATGCCAGGTGTGAATTGGTCTTTCGTATTAATCAATCAATCAGGGGAGTCATAGGACATGCAAGTTAACTGTGTTATCTAATTGACCTTTAAATAAAGTGCATTCACAAGCTACAACATTTGACTTAAATCAAGTAAGACTGCAGTAGAGAAGAACAGGGTTGGTTCCACTCTAGAAAAGTGGTTTCGTACAGCTGTAAGTATGAAAGTATGTTTTATTGTCTTTATTGAATCTGAAACACTGAACTGCATGAGTATATGTAGTTTTGAGTCCCCCATGTAAAAAGAGACTTCAGTACACTACAAAAAAAACAAAAAACAAAAAAGCAGAAAAGCAATTCCAGCCGGAGACATTAATCAGGAAGACTCTGTGATGATTGCGTTTAACCAGTCAATAGTCTGCACTATTTTTAGCTCCACCCATATATCCCGGATGAGCGGAGCCATGTTGTGACAGCCGGTGGAAAAGAGCTATTACCGTGCTGTGAAATGGCTGTGCCACAATAAGCATGTCTATAATATGTAAGGTAATTAATGCACCTATGAAGTGATGATGTAAATGAGCTTATACTGAATCATCCATGTGCATAAAGCATCCTACACAGGGAAGTGTGTTTGCCATACATCTATCATGTAGTGAAATGTCAGTGGCCCTCCTGGCTGTTCCACAGTCACTCCTCCTGTTCCGAGGTGACATTTAACGCAGACGTCTCTGTACTCACTCGAAAGGACCATGCTACCCTCTGTGCTCACCGCAACGTCCAAACAACCGGCAGCACCCGGCTCACGCAGGTCACTCACTCAACCATAGCTGCAATCTCATCTCTGGAAGGTCATGTTTACAACAGTGCGTGTTTAAAGACTAGCTATATAGCTTTACCAATATTAAGTTTTGTGCTTCAGTTAAGAGAAAATTCACTGTACAGTATTATAAATGTGTAGTTTCACAGAAAGCAGTATGTCAATACTCAGTATAGACACAATGGCCAGTAACATGAAGCAACAGCCCAAAGGAAATCGATCAATTATTTCATTTTCATCACTGCTTCTACTATCAAATTAAAAATAAATCTGTTTCTCCATTTCCACAGACCATTTCGAACACCCAGTCACGCAGTTATGTACATTTTGACAGCTTTTACGGACATAAGCTCTCATAAGTTATTGAATAAGACTCAACGTGTATGCTGCAGATACACAAAGGGGCAACTTTAAGAAAAAAAAAAAAAAATTCCACCGATCCCATCAGTAGAGATTTCTTTTATAAACATAAAGCATGTATTCAAATATTAGGCTTTAGATCAAATTATTATTGCATTTAAACTGACATTATATATTAATCTAATTGTTAGGAGTTTCTGAGAAACTCTGATTCTCATCAAGTGATCTGTTAAATACTTTCATTAAAAAAAAAAAAAAAAACTCATCAATATGGTCAAGTGAAAAAACATTTTGAATAATTGTTCACCAGGCTTGCATGCATTTGAGACAACTCTTCCATTCCATATTCTTTCAGTTGCAAGATGTTTGAAGGTTTTATTGCACGTGCTGCCAGTTTCAAATCTCCCCACAACATTTAAACAGGATTCAAGTCAAGGCTTTGACTAGACCATTCCATAACCCCCCATTTCTTCTTTTTGAGCCATTCCTTGATGGACAAATGGTCTCATATCTTCAAGCACTCTTTAATATGATTCAGAATTCATTGTTGAATTAATGAATGCAGGCTGTCCAGTCCCTGAGGCAGCAAAGCAACTCGAAACCATAACATTTCCACCACTATGCTTCACAGTTGGCATGAGGTGCTTCTTAATAATTTACAATTTAACAATTAATGTACGATCACATACTATACTAGAGGGTAGGTTCTTTCATGATAAATGGCCACTGCTAACTGTACCATGTGAGCAAATGCAAGTCAAACAAACTAGTAGATAGACATAGTGAAAACCCTAGCACATGTGGGTGGGGCTTAACAGTCCTTGAGGAATTTTTCTGCATCAAGAAATAAATTGGGGGGAGGGGGGATTATTTGCTTCTATTCCAATATTGATGTCTTTATGACTTAAAAACAATAACAATAGAGGTGTATATAATTTGTGCTTGGACCCCTAAAGATAACATTGATAAATGGTAGATTATTTTTTATCACTGGGGAAAAAAAAAATGTGGATCACCTGGCTATGCTTCACAGACCTCTCTTTCAGACCCATGGCTCTAACTGCCCAGAAACTATAATTTGTTAACATTTGCAAAAAAATCTACCAGGACACAAATTGATTATCAAATCAATGATTGTCAAAAAGGACACTTGATTTAACAGATGAGCGATCTCAAACTGGTGAACATTTGATGTGTTGCACTACGATGATGAGCAGTGAGACATTTAAAAAGCGTATCCTATCACAAATAGCCTCGTCACCTGACACCGAAACAGCGAGTTAGTGTGTGTCAGTGTTCAAAACAGCTATGGCAGAATCTCTGAAAAGGTAGATATATTCACCCTCTCTCTTGTCACTTTAGCATCAGACTTAAGGTGCTAGCATTTTTTAAATCTGACAGAGTAAGAGAGAAACTAATACAGCAGTCATTCTGTTCCAGAAAGCATAGCTGCCACCAAGCACTGCAACACTGACCGAAAACTTGTAGTTCAGGCCAGTGTCAGCTTATGATATCACTTATGTTTGCTTACTACACAACATTCCAGAGCTTCTTCAATGGGTAATGCATCATGATAGGACAGGATCCTTCCCTGTGGCAAAAGAGAAATGAGAAAGGGTATAGAAAGCTGAATGTCTCTATCTTTTCCTGTGACCCTTGTGCCAAGTTTGTTTTTCGCTACTCACAGGTCTAATTCTACTCTACAGGAAGCTGAATGTGAAATCGTAAAATGGTCTGCACTTATATAGCACTTTTATCCAAAGCGCTTTACACTGGTTCTCATTCACACCAATGGTAGCAGAGCTGAAATGCAAGGCACTAAAATGCCATTGGGAGCAACTTAAGGGTCATTGTCTTGCCCAAGAACACTTCGGCATGTGGAGTCATGTGGGCCGGGAATCGAACTCAACCCTATGATTAGAGGACAACTCGCTCTACCACCTGAGCCTCAGCTGTCTACATGTTACTACACCTACGGGTTGTTGGGGACGACGACGACACTGACTGTTGTCTGTGCATATGCACAAAACACCCTGTCAGAGTATTCCGCCTTCTTGGAGAGACTGAACGGAGTCCTGTATGGAGCACCAGTAGGGGACTCCATAGATCTGCTGAGTGACTTCAACGAGCACATGGTCAATGATGGAGATACCTGGAGAGTCGTGATTGGGAGGAACGGCCTCCCTGATCTAAACCCGAGTGGGTGTTTGTTTTTGGACTTCTGTGCTAGTCATGGTCCATCTATAACGAATACCATGTTCAAATATAAGGAGGCTCATAAGTGTACGTGGTACCA
Source organism: Noturus placidus (assembly GCA_022414735.1). Lineage (NCBI taxonomy): Eukaryota > Metazoa > Chordata > Actinopteri > Siluriformes > Ictaluridae > Noturus > Noturus placidus. The sequence continues at coordinate 39,928 of JAFFST010046491.1, read as the reverse complement.
GAGCACCCTAGGCCGAAGGTCAATTTTGTAATCGTATCATCTGATCTGAGGCCACATGTTCTGGACACTTAGGTGAAGTGAGTGGCAGAGCTGTCAACTGATCACCATCTGGTGGTGAGTTGGGTCAAGGGGTGGGGGAAGACTCTGGACAGACCTGGAAAGCCCAAACGGGTAGTGCGGGTGAACTTGGAACATCTGGAGGAGGCCCCTGTCCGTGAGATCTTCAACTCACACCTCCGGCAAAGTTTTTCTGGCACCCCTGTGGAAGTTGGGGGCATTAAGCCTCCATTGCTGAAGTTGCGGCAGAGAGCTGTGGTCTCAAGGTCTTAGGTGCCTCAAGGGGCGGTAACCCTCGAACATCGCGGTGGACACCGGTGGTCAGGGAAGCTGTCCCACTGAAGAAAGAGGCCTTCCGGGATGTGTTATCCCGGAGGACTCCGGAGGCTGTTGCAAGGTACTTTGCAAGTCTCTGTCGTAAAAGAGGCAAAGCAGCAAGTGTGGGAGAAGTTCGGAGAGGACATGGAGAAGGACTTTCGGTCGACACCAAGGTGTTTCTGGAAAACCATCCGCCACCTCAGGAAGGGGAAACTGGGAGCCATCCAAGCTGTGTACAGTTAGGATGGGATGCTGTTGACCTCAACTGAGAAGGTGGTTGCACGGTAGAAGGAACACTTTTAGGAACTCCTGAATCGGGGTAACCCCCCTCTATGGTAGAGGCAGAGGTGGAGGCTGACTGGGGATCATCGTCAATTTCCCTGGTGGAGGTCCCTGAGGTAGAGAAACAACTACACAGTGGCAAAGCCCCTGGGATTGATGAGATCTATCCAGAAATGCTGAAAAATCTGGGTTTGGAGGGGACGTCTTGGATGACATGCCTCTTTAACATTGCGTGGAAGTTGGGGACAGTGCCAAAGGAGTGGCAGACCAGGGTGGTGGTTTCCCTGTTCAAAAAAGGGTCCCCAGGGGTTTACTGTGGGAGGTGCTGAGGGAGTATGGGGTGAGGGGTTCCCTTCATAGGGCCATCCAATCGCTGTACTCCCAAAGCGAGAGCTGTGTCCGTATTCTCGGCAAAAAGTCGGACTCGTTCCAGGTTGGGACTGGTCTCCACCAGGATTGCGCTTTATCACCAATCCCGTTTGTGATATTCATTGACAGGATATCGAGGCGTAGTCATGGTGGGGAGGGGTTGCGGTTTAGTGGCCTGATGAGCTCATCGCTGCTTTTTGCAGATGATGTGGTCCTGATGGCATCATCAGTCCATGACCTTCAGCACTCACTGGATTGGTTCGCAGCTGAGTGTGAAATGGCTGGGATGAGGATTAGCACCTCTAAATCTGAGGCCATGGTTCTCAGCAGGAAACCGATGGAGTGCCTACTCTGGCTAGGGAATGAGTACTTAACCCAAGTGAAGGAGTTCAAGTACCTCGGGGTCTTGTTCATGAGTGAGGGGACATTGGAGCAGTATATCAATCGCTTTACCGCACTGTTGTGATGAAAAGAGAGCTGAGCCGGAAGGCAAAGCTCTCAATCTACCAGGCAATTTTTGTTCTTACCTTCACCTATGGTCATGAAGGCTGGGTAGTGACTGAAAGAACTAGATTGCGGGTACAAGCAGCCAAAATGGGTTTTCTCAGGAGGGTGGCTGGCTTCTCCCTTAGGAGGTGAGAAGCTCGGCTATCCGAGAGGAACTCAGTAGAGTCAGGCACGTCCAGCTGGGACTAGACCTCGAGGAAGACCCAGGACTAGGTGGAGAGATTATATCTTCAAGCTGGCCTGGGAATGTCTAGGGATCCCCCAGTCAGAGCTGGTTAATGTGGCTCGAGAAAGGGAAGTTTGGGGTCCCTTGCTGGAGCTGCTGCACCCGCGACTCGATTACGGATAAGCGGTTGATAATGGATGGATGGATGTGTTAGTGTTCACAAAGAAAGTTTAGCAATTGCTGATGCTCAGTCATTTCAAGCTTAAAACAATTACATTTAATTCTAACACAGCACATTATTCAAGGTATATGATTCATTTTCTTATGAAATCGATGTTGAAGGACTGCTGGTCATTTCAAGGTGGAAAAAAAAATCTGAGAATACAAGGTATAATATTGCTTTAAAAAAAAAAAAGAAAAAAAAAAAAGTCTGCAGTTTGAAGAGCAAAGATAAAGCTTTTTAATGGCACATAATAACATGGCTGTCTTTCCTTTTCCCTGAAATTTTGCTTTAACAAACCGTGCTATTAAGAGGTCACGTTCTAAAAAAGGTAATGGAAATTTGGCCAACAAAGACAACAGTTACCTCGTTTACAGACGATCGATGATTCAGAGCAGCAAAATAATGATCTTTCACAGACAGATAACAGTACAAAATTACATTATTTGTATAATAAAAAAAAATACAAATGTTGACTTCCTGCCTGATCAAAGGAGGTAAACCACCATAACAATTTACATTTACATTTGACAGCATGGCACAGCAATCACAAACAAATGCTATTTAGATATAACTGAATTGCGTTTTCATTTAGACAGACAGACTGTTAAGCTCTCCACACCGCAGATTCATTCTGACTGGGTTTTTAGAGCTATACAGTATTAAAAAAAAGAACTAACTCATCATCTCCAAGTGTGTCAGCTCAGTGTCAGGCAAGGACATCAAACCATCATAGAGGCTACTCCGCAAGAAAACCAAAGTAATAAGCCTAAAGCAAAAGACTGGAGCTGCAGAACAACAGTGCCATCACTGAGCTTCCTAAAACTCAGAGCTATGAAGAACCTAGTCAGTGTGAAATTTCAGGCAATTCCAAACTGCTAGTAATAACATAAATAAACAAACTGCAATACTGAGAATCTGAAGGAAGCAGAGTTCATTTCTGACTAGAGCAAAGTGATAGTTAAAAATAAATAAGTAAATAAAAGTTTCCCACCCATATTTTTGAATGATTCTCAATTATGATAGATTTTTTTGTTCTTACATAATGCAGTTGTAAAATGATGCTATTTACTGCTAAAAAAAAAAAAAATTGTATGGAAGAAGAGAAAAATACTAACACCATCTATAGCAAACAGTGCAAACAATGGTTCTTTTAAATAAAGCATATTTGAAAAAAATGCTTGCAGTAGGGCTGGGCGGTAGGACAAAAAAAAAATCATATCACGATACTTGGACATTTTTACACTGCATGACATGCATCACGATATATAATTTATTTAAATAATTTATAACCCTCCACTAAAGAGTACTAAAATAAACAAAATAACTGAGTTTTACTGTACTGTTCTTTAATGCCTACAAAGACAGATTAATTTATTTACAAAAAAATTTGTCAACTCAACAGCATTCATTCAGTACCATTTAATTTGCAATTATTAAAAACATTAATAATGCATCACCAACGATATCTCAGAAAAGTGCATTGCGAAATCATTTATTATGATATAGATATTTGATCGAGATATCAGACAGTCCTAGTTTGCAGTATTTGCTACAGATGGTTCCGTTACTATTTTTACACAAGTCTTTTGAACCCTTCTTCTCGATAGAGTAAATGGGCACAATGGCTTTCTTCTTGTCGTATGGTACAGTGCTTGAAACAGTTTTAGCTTACGCTGCGTTCAACTGGAGTAGCAGCTTGTAATTCCCTACCTCCAGCTAGTAAAAGCCAAAGAAAAACACCCCCTCAACTTGAAATTCTTACTTGTCAATTTGGGGTAGTCTTTTCAACTCAATTCCTTCACTGTTAAAAGAGTGATGTCAAATCAACATGACTGCTCACAGCATCAGCAGTAAACACAGTAGCTTGAAATGAGTTATGCTGTACATACAAGTATTTGTTTTTGACCAATCAACATATAGACTTACTGTATATGCCCTTGGTCTAAAACATTGACTATACTCATAGTTAGATAGATAGTTAGTCTAACTTGATGCCCCCCCCCTGCAAAAAAATAAAATAAAAAAAGTGGTGTCCGTTTTTACACTTTATCTGTCGAAGGTGCTTACTACTTATGAGGTGAGTCGAACGCAGAATTATATTTCACATGAACATGCGACGTGCATATGCCTCTACCTGTTATCTTGGTGGGTTTTGTTGTCAAGGCGCCAGTGTTTGGGAGTATCGCAGGCTGTAAGTGGCATTTATCATGTTAAGAAGGCTGTGTTCTTCTTCATATTGGTTTGAACAGCATTGGTGGGTTTTTAAAATGTAAAAACAGTAAATATGTAATATGTAAATGTACACATGAATGTAAACAACAATCTCAATTAGAACATTTCGAAACTCGCCCATCATCACTACCTCTGACGTATACACATTGCACAGCAGTCACTATACTAAACCTGACTGATGCACATAACTAAAGTGTACATCTCTCTGTTCGATTAAAATCAGTTAATGAATGCATTATTTCAGAACTTCACACCATATAACACAATAATACACAACACAGCAAAGGGCAGAACAAATGCAGCGCTGCTAAGACACCCAAAAAACACGTTTTAATTAAAGTAATCAGATAAATAAGCCTGTTATGCTCGGTGTACATGCAATATAGAGCAGAAGGAAAGGTGGATGGAATGCTGCACACAAGCTCAGATTAAATATGAGACAAAAGAACAGGATATTATACAGCTTTTAGGTCAGATCCGGGGGTTGCAATTAAAAATGATTCAACCCCTATTGCAAATCAGGTTTATTGTCAAAATGTACATACTTTCAGCTGTTTGCAAAGAACAAATCAAACAAAAGCAATTGAAATAGTTCAACACAACGCATGCTTCAAATGGTTTCCCCAAATTCAACTGAAAATACAACTAAATGTTTCTCCAGTTTCAAAATTATTCAACCCTTTCATCATGGCAAGCATCTTTAAGAGAACCTACTGCAAATAGCCAGACACCAGCTCCTGACAGCGTTCCTGAGGAATCTTAGACCATTCCTCATGAGCAATGGCCTCCAGTTCAGTAATATTCTTGGGTTTGCGTGCTGCAACCCAGCTTCTTCAAATCCCACCAGAGATTTTCTATGGGGTTCAAGTCAGGTGATTGTAATGGCACTGTAGAATCTTCCAGGACTTCTTCTGCAACCAAGCCTTGGTGGAATTTGAGGTATGCTTGGGATCATTGTCCTGTTGGAATGTCCAATGACACCTAAGCTTCAGCTTCCTCACAGACAGCATGACATTTTCTCCTAGGATTTCCTGATACTTCAGTGACTCCATCTTGCCTTCCACACGCTGCAGGTTTCCAGTTCCAGGGGATGCAAAGCCACCCCAGAGCATCACTGAGCCACCACCATGCTTGACTGTGGACAGAGTGTTCTTTCTTCATTCTTCTTCTTCCATATATATTACTGCCGAAAAGTTCCAGTTTTGTTTCATCGCTCTACAGAACAGAATCCCAAATTTCTGCGGCATATTTATATGATTTTGAGCTCTCTTTTCTTGTGCTTTTGGGTCAGTAGTGGTGCACGTCTTGGAGTTCTAGCATGGAAACCTTCTATGTTTAGTTCTAATTATTATTATTAATTATCATCATCATCATCATCATCATCATCATTTTCTGCCCCTAGCCAGTTCAGGTATTACATGTGTTCCAGCTCAAGCATACCTGGTGCAACTAACGAAGCCCTTCATTATTTACATCAAGTGTGCTTGAGACAACACCCGATTTGCATATTTGTGCTGTTGTGAGGGATTCTATTTAGGCGGTTGAATAATTCTGAGACCGGAGAAATCATTATACGTTGCATTTTCAGTTGAATTTGGGGAAACCACTTGAAGCATTCACTGTGTTGAACTTTCAACTGCTTTTGTTTGATTTGTTCATTGTAAACAGCTGAAAGTCTACATTTTGAATATAAATCTGATTTGCAATTGTATTGGAAAAATTAAAAACTGTATTTAACAAAAAAGAAAAACAATATATAACCGCAATTTTTTTTGTGAATACATCTATTTGATACATCAAATTAATTTTTCTTTATGTGCCCAATGGAAAATAAAAATCCATGAGTTCTCTAAAACCTACTGTATAATTTAAATTGTGTCCAGGTCGGGAGAATGCAGACTATTAAAATAAATTAGCCTAAATATTAGTAGAATCACTGCTTCAAAACACACACACACACACACACACACACACACACACACCCCCTTTAATTCTTCTGGGTTTCTGCAGAATATAAATCAGAACAAAACTGCAGAAGGAATATCCTTTAAATAAACAGCCTACTTTATTTTTACTTTACTCAAAAATGTCAGTCAATATAAAACACTGAGCAAAAAATATGAGAGATTAATTAAAGCCACCTTGATGTGAGGCTATGGCTGGTTTTGCAGTAATGTAACAGCTAACCGAAACGGATTGACAATAATAAGTCACTTCATGTGTTTATAGGCAAGTTGTCCTCTGAATAAACTCTCAAGCTGGCCCTGAATGTCGATCTTCATTGTTTGGACTGGTTGAACTCACAGATTGAACCATTCTCACTAGAACCTTTGCATAATGAAAGTTCTAAAAACATATCCTCCACCTGAATCACGCATCTTTTATTTTGGCAGACAACAGCCGAGACAAACGAGGCACAACAGAGGGCCAAGAGGAGAAAAGTCGCTGTGGCCAGGTATTCACCACACGCTAAAGAACAAGGCCATAAATAACTGCTGGTTAGCAACAGAGAGAAAAATAAAAACGTGTGATAATGGATCTGCAGTAAAACACTACTGCAATATGAAAATGCCAAATGACTGGCACGACCTTGACGAGTGAGTCGATGGGAAAATTAAAAATGATGGGCACTTCATCTTGACTCTTTCTTGATCAAAACTTAGACAAACAGAGAGAACGGAAATAAATCTTTGGAAGCAAGCATTTTCCCAGTGTGTCTCTCCTTAAGCTTTCAATCATTTCAAATTAAGAGATTTTTTTTCTTTGTTGAGGATGCTGGAGGGCAGAACCAAACAGATGATCTGAACAGGAGAAGTGGAGTGTTAAAGTGAGTGGAATGCTAATAGCTGAAGCCCATCTGCCCACATTAGGCCTTATTGGCTTTAATACTTTAGATGAATATGGTTCTGGATCACTGCAGTCATCAGTCATGTTTATCTTCACATGTCAATTAGCAAAAGAGCAAAACAGATCAACCTCGCTGATTAACAATGCCAGCTCCAGCCTACAGAATGGACAAAAGCAGCTCCATGGACTGTGATAGTGATTTGTGAATCAAAGATCACGACATCGACTACTGCAAAGGTAAAATACATCAGTTGAGCTTCACCTTGTAACCCCAGTACAATGGTTAGTCTTTGAACACCCCTTAAAGAAACCCACCTTCATCACACATTAAAGCTCACCTATTATGGTTTTGAAACGTGCCTAATTTTGTTTTAGAGGTCTCATACAATAGATTTACATGCATCCAAGGTCAAAAAACACTTTAATGTGCTCTTAAATGATCCGATCTAAAGGATTCATTTTAAACTCCTCCTTTCAGAGAGCATACTCTGCTCTGATTGGTCAGATGTTCCGGTCTGTAGCGATGGGTCTACCGCTGTCAGTGGCAATGAAGACGAGAGGCGGGGATTTCTGTTACAAAGCTATGTAGGTTAGTGCAGAAAGTAAGTTTGGAATCACTAACAACTCGTTTCAGCTGTTCAGAATCGCTTCCTTGTTTTGGGGGTCAATAACTGCGTTCGTCGTGTGCTTTGATTTTTGAAACTTTGCAGACATTTTTACTTTTACAAACAGCTACATGAAAGGCAATATCTGAAAAAGCATAATAGGTACACTTTAAAGCATGACGAAAAGCCTATTTTTCAGCATGCAAAAGCAAGTGCATGCTGCAAGATCTCTGCTGTCCTCCCTGCTTAAGATATGTCAAAGCTAATTGGTTCAGCAGAACCTCTAATTAGTATGATGAGCATCGCATACTTCAGGACAAAGGGCCATAATGATATTGCTGACACTGTTGCTTTAATTGTATACACACGCTTTACAATGAATGACTTTATGACAACATTGGGAATGCATTTGACATGATGGGGTGTTTTTCTCAACCATACTCCATGACTATATCTATGAACGTGATATTTATGAAAAGTATACGAGAAAAATCTATAACGTAGAACGTACCTCTCTCCTTCTTGAGGCCCAGCAGGTCTGTTTGATCTTCCACACCACAGCAGCCACCAGCAACAGCGAGAGAAAACAGCTGATGAATAAATAAATAAATAAATAAATAAAATAAAAGACAAACAAACTCAGTGTTAGATAAATGTACTGGTGGATATTTGTGCCACACACCATGCCCATAATAAAACAATATCCCGTTAAGCTGAATTTAAACAATAGTCTCTGACAAGATGCTGCAACCTCAGCACAGTCCTTATTTCACAAATAGATGTACAAATGTAAAGAGAATCTGACCTTATGCCTCGATCAGCACCCTAGGTATTGAATCAGTATATCGTGTACACGAGTTCAGGCACTGGTAAGGACCCGGGCTCACTACACATTTGGACATGATAACTCAAATTCCAGCGACACGATTACGTTCTCATTGTAAAACGTCACCAAAAATTAAAAACAAAAAATATTTTAGCTTAGGTCGTAGAAATTTGCTAGGATAATCTCACACTTCTGTGTCATGGTACTTCAAGCAGAATCATTCACTAGATAATGGATTTTTTTTTTAATCATTAAACACTTAAGTCGTTATATTCAAACAAAACATATATAGACCATCAAATAAAGTTAAATCTTGCAAACCTAAGTAATCATTAGAGTAATCCTTACAAAAACCGTAACGAGCTACTTACATTTGAAGCCGGGAGTTTGAAAAACGACTGCATTTCCAGTAAGGAAACATTTTTTCCCGGTGCATTGTGGGATTTTTTTAGGGAGCGAACGCTCCAGAGAACTGGAAAGATTCTGCAATTGGGACAGCCCTTAAAATGGCCGACTCCCTGATCAGTGCCCTGACTACTTACCCTAACTAGGGAGCTGGTTGACACACATCCTCAGTTTCTCCACACATTAGTCTCAGCCTCAGATGCTTCACCCATATTTATTGATCTCTTTTGACCTTTTCTGGCCACAAGCTTCAGAATTCAGAGATTTGCAATCTAATTGGTTCACAGATTTGTTATTAAACATTTGAAATATTCCTTTTGAAGCAGTTAGCAGTGAGTAAACGAGATAATTTCATATGTTTTCCAACGGTCTGTTGCAATCTTCAATGTCGGCAGTTATTTGCTTCGTTTATTGATGAACGTACCAATAAAAGCAGTCTGACTACTACAAATATGTAGTGTATGGAAATTGTAACGTTACAGCATACAGAGACATTCTATACAATTGTGTGCTACCAAGTGTGCTGCAATATCCATTTTCAGGAAGGCTCACATATTGGTGTGATGGTCAGATGTCCACAAACTTTTGGGCACAAACTTTTGCACTTTAACTTAAAAATTACTAACTTTTAAATTACTACAATTTATCAAAAGCTTATCACCTTACACTGCAGATTAAAGAGAAACAAAAACTTTTATCCCCACTTATATTTGAAAGATCATTCTAGGTCTAGCTATATTATAACGTGGGCCTGTCGATTTGTAACCCATTTTCACAAATTTCCCTGCAATAAACGTGTACTACAAAGACTCTTAAACCTCTGAGAATGTGTGTGCACCCCAGATCAAGCAGAGCATCCTAAAGGTCTCAGTCAACAGTTAAGCCAAGTGATGCGCTTCAAAAAGAAACTCCTCAAAAGCATGCAAACAGTGAAGCTGAGAACCAGAGACAAATTGGGTTTTGGCATCTGTATTTGTGGAGATATGTGAGCGTTCGTAAACATCTCTGAGTGAAATTAAATCATGGTCTTTACAGGGATGAAAAATTTATTCTTTTTTTTTTAAAAAAAAGCTCAAATGATGAAATCCCTTTAATGCACGCCATCTTGGGCTCGTTTGAAGATAATGCTGAACTGGAGACGAAGAAAAAGAAAGAAAACTTGAATGGCTCAATTAAGTAGCTGTGCGAGAGAAATCCCTCTTTAGATCTGTCCCTTTTCATCGTCCACTTTTTGGACAACAAACAGGATTTAATCCCCTTTACAGTTCCACCTGGAATCAGAATTAATAAAAGAAATACAGCAATTAAAAAGGTTCTCTCCCTTCATACTGCTGTGGATGTGAGAGAATCAGGGAAACGGCATTACACGAGCGGCGGGGAGTGTAAACCAGGTTGGTGTTTACATACACGACTATGAGATGACTGTTAACTTGTAGCAAGAAAGGGAAAGCGGACCCCCTCTGGGGAAATTATTTGGAAACAGGGCACAGTTATGTTTTATTGCTTTAGAAACACTCAGCACTGTACCAGAATATCCCAGATCACAAACATGACCAGCAGAGGAACAGCAGCAACTGATGTTACACTTAGCCATGGGGTCTGTCATTTTGAAAAATGTCTTACAATGGTAGAAATTACAATGCACTATTATCAAACTCCTTATATTTATGGTGGAGTTTTTATAGTTATTAATCTATTTAACTAGTCAGGTTATGTGAACGAGAGGAGTTTAATCCACTCACTAAAGCTTTGTTTACACCTGGCATCAACATGCCTTCTGGGTGATTGGATCATAAGTATTCAGCACCAAGTACAAGTGTGAACAGGGTCAAATGCATCCCGAAGATGCAACCTGATACAATCAGTCAAACCACATTCAGAGGTGGTCTGAGACGCATATGGCCACACCACGTTTGCGGCGTGAAAGTGAAATGCGTCTTGATGCGGCAACAAAAGACCAGCTAATCGACAGCGCCACTGCCGTAGCTGTACAATGTTATAATCCAGAGACTGTTTGGAAATCGCACTGATTGAGATCTCCGACGCTAAGCTAATGGATAAAGATGGTACAACAACAGCAGAGATGAAAGCAGATGCTATTTGTAGCTTCTTTCTTCGTCTTGTCTGTCGTTCATTCATAATATGTTTCTTTAGCAGACTGCATGATTGAACCTTTTGAAACAGCCCATAAAAGAACACAATATGCGATATCGCTGGACATTTCTGCCTAAAAATAAATGGAGTGGAAAGGCAGAAGACTGATGTAATAAACATGCATGACATCCTTCCTTCAGCAGAAACGACGTGGTCTCTGAAGAGTTCATAATGCCAGGTGTGAACTGCTAGGCATCTCAGCTGTCTACTTGTGACCTGATCACCAAGGACACATGTTAACGCCTGGCATGATCAGGGCTTTACTAATCAACAAGCAGGCCGATAAATAAAGTCAACTTAGACCTAATGTGAAATTCCAGAAATAAAACACTCCATGACTCCAATGAATAGCCGGTGTGTTATTGTACAAATGTAAATAATGAGCATAATAATGAAATATTTGGACCACGGTCCTAAAATAAATCTTTTCAGTCTGAGCAGTTCAAAGGAAGTTACTGAACAATTAAAAGGAGTTCCTGGTCGCAAAACGTTTGAGAAGCTCTGGTTCACTTGAAATTCATCTTGCACTGAGATCCATTTTCACTTCCGCAGCCTCGTTGTACCCATAAGCCCCTTCTCTGCATCTTGACACAAATATGCATCCTCAAAGAATGATCTATTCAGCCTTTTCCTCTCCCAGGCAAAATAGAACATTTTTAATTCTTCACACAACCATAAACCTTTAGTAATAGAGGCTCATTATATCCGTGTTTTAGGGATGAAATCAGAATGCTTTATGGGAAAAAGGAAAGAAATTTTAATTAAATATATAGCACAAAAAAGTGAGCATTCTGCTGTGCAGTTTTGTTAATTTAAGTGTAAAAAAAAAAAAAAAAAAAAAAAAAAAAAAAAAAAAAAGTTTCACAGTCTCTGAATCAGGGTAAGAAAAATTAAATATGAAGAAATAATCTGCCATCCTCTGGTTCTCAGAAGTACACCCATGTACCCTATTCACTACAAAATTGCATGTTCGAACATCACTGTTCATTACGGGCCACCGGAGGTGAGCGGATGATTAAAGACTAGTCTATAAGCATTGAGATCTGCAGACCTCAATGCCTTCATCGCCTTCAGTGTCATGGGAGTAGAACTGCACAGAGGACATCAGTTAGAAGCAGTGGAGTGAGTGCTGAGACATACTGCATACGAGTATGTAAGAGAGGGAGAGGAAAAAAAAAAAGATTTAATACTAGAAATGCCAGAGGCTGTGGTACAAGCTACGCAGGGCAAAGTTGGGCAAGAGCAGATCAGTACGTAAGAAAAGTGAAAGAAGAAAGAGCACAGAAGCGCACCTCAGACTGGGAAAGTGCTCTTGAATTCAGAAGTCTCAAACACACATGCAGAGAGACAAACACTGCAAATGGATTCGAGAAACTGAACTAATACATTAACTAACAGAAATGACAAAGTGACTGTTAAAAAGCCATTCCGACAGGAAAATGCAGTTCGCTCGCGGTCCTGTTAAACACTGGCTAATTTCAGGTTACGCAAAGTCTGAGTCCTAATTAAAACAGCACATTTTCATTAGAGGCACTCTTTTAATGCTCGAGTGCTATCTTCTGCTACGCGGGTAATTATAATAACTAAAAATAAATAATTACATTTCATATATTTAATAGGTACTTTTGAAACAATGCAAGTGGTCATCTGTCAGTTTGTAAAAGGCATCTATAAAGTAATTCTCTCAGCTGTTTTTCTGTGCTGTCTCTGCATAGTCCTGAAGCAAAGATCAATAAACTACATCAGTAAGTTATAACGAGCAACTAAATTATTATTATTATTATTATTATTATTATTATTATTGTTGAGGACCTGCATGCTCATCTGTACTGATATTGCTTCATCCTTTGATAAGATCATTTGTGCTTAGGTGATGTGGTCTCTACTTCCAGTTTGCAATCAGGCACTTTTCATTAACCGTTTTATCCTGGTTAGGATTATGGTGGAAACAGAGTCTATTCTGGGAACACGACGGGTGAGGTGGGAATACATCTTGGAATGGACACCAGTCCATCACAGGGCACCAGGCATGCACACACAGAGATAAAGAGTGTTTTCAGACCTATAGATCTGTGCTTTAAATTGAAAGGATTTAAATTGCAACAATGGTTAATTTTCTCTTTGGCTCGGTTTACTTACACACGGCAGCATTTCAAAGCATATCAAAATGTGTTTATGCAAGTCACATGTTAGTCAACTATGGCTCTGTCCATAGCGGTTATCCATCAAGATGGACAGACCACAGCTCTGTGAGGTTATACTGGGATTGTTTTGTGAGGTCATACTGGGAAGCTGTAGTTGTTATAATTTATATAATTGAAATGTTCCACAGAGGAAACGTTCGCTAAAGACTTGGTAAACCTGGATGTTTTATGCGTTTTTGAAAGTTGTTCAGAAATATGTTCATCAGACCAAACTGTAAATGAGGCGTTTTACCTTGTCTTTGGTCCAAGTTAAACTACAGTTCATGTTGCGAGACATTAGCAAAACAAAACACACTTTTCACGTAACGCGGTTCCCATCATGCATTGTTAATAAGGTTGGTTCGTTGGGTCGGACTGCTTTCTCACCACCAGCAAACAATCAGATGAACGCGGTGCCAATTGTTTTGATGCGGACCCTAGCCCAATTGTAGTGTTCACATATGTCTAAACCAGGGGTGCCCAATCTTCTCCGGAAAGGGCCGGTGTGGGTGCAGTTTTCATTCCAACCAAGCAGGACACACCTGATTCCACCTGTTTAATCAGTAAATCTTGGCTTTCAATAGACTCAGGTATGGTTTCTGCTTGGTTGGAATGAAAACCTGCACCGACACTTTCCCTTTCCGGATAAGATTGGGCACCCCGGGTCTAAACGAAACAAACCAAGGGAGAAAACGTAACAGGTTCCATAACAAGCACTCCAAATACACATACTGACATTTTTTTCCAGATGTGAGAAGAATCTGGAAAACCCTTGAGGAACCCCACATATTGAGAACATGCCAAATTCGAACAAGGGACCCTGGAGCTGTAAGGACGAAACCTACCTCCATACCCCTTACTCATTCATAGATCAGCTCGTCTTTGGATAAGTTATAAAACACAACCCATGTGAATTACAGCGGATATAGACTGAAACAGACAATGGAATCAGACGTGTCAGGTATTCACATCATTTTCAATGTGGAACTGGTGACAGCTGGATGAAAGTGAGATTGCTTTTTTGTACACAGTAAATAAAATGGCGTTTTACACTGTGTCTCATTCACCCATTCACACACACACCAATGGTGGCAGAGCTGCCATGCAAGGCGCTAACTTGCCATTGGGAGCAACTTGGGGTTCAGTGTTTTGCCCAAGGACACTTCGGCATGTGGAGTCATGTGGGCCGGGAATCGAACCGCCAACCCTACGATTAGTGGAC
>JAFFST010046490.1:26097-51246 GCA_022414735.1 Noturus placidus | reverse complement strand
TTTTTATTTTTTAATAATAATCTTTAATAAAATTTCTATGGGAAAAACCATGACCTGTTTACCTAGGGTTTAAATACACGCATGCATGTAACTATGACGTGTTTACCTGGGGTATAAATAAACACATGCATGGAACCATGACCCGTTTACCTGGGGTATAAATACACACATGCATGGAACCATGTCCTGTTTACCTGGGGTATAAATACACACATGCATGGAACCATGACCCGTTTACCTGGGGTATAAACACACACATGCATGTAACCATGACCCGTTTACCCGGGGTATAAATACAGACATGCATGTAACCATGACCCGTTTACTCGGGGTATAAATACACACATGCATGTAATCATGACCCGTTTACCCGGGGTATAAATACACACATGCATGTAACCATGACATGTTTAACTGGAGTATAAATACACACATGCGTGTAACCATGACCCGTTTACCTGGGGTATAAACACACACATGCATGTAACCATGACCCGTTTACCTGGGGTATAAATACACACATGCATGTAACCATGTCCCGTTTACCTGAAATCAAACCCTCAGAAAAAAGGAGTTTTAAATATTCTGCATGGAAGAGTGGCCCACCATCCTTCTACAAGTGTGTCCGACCTTTCTTACATTACAAGAAGAAACACAGTCCTATTATTTTCTACAGGGAAGATATCTAGCTACAGGGAAGATGGTAGCTATCATCTCTTGAAAACTCTAGAACATGTAGTTTAAGGTATGCTCGCCTGTTCGCGGTCCATCGTTGTGTCCATGCTCATGGTTACTTACGCAGCAACGGTATCCCACCTTCGAATTAAGGAGTTAGTTCTAAAGATTTTGTTACTTTTTGAGAACCTCAAGGACTCAAGACGGAGCAGTGTGTCTACTCCGTATTATTCAACCCATCTAGACTAGTCTTTTGTCAATGCAGAAATTAACTCAAACTCACACTAAACTCAGCACTATTAAGAGGAGCTTGCAATTTTTCACGTGACATCATCACAACACGCGTTCAGCCTCTTCGATTCACGTGTCGAACATTTCTCAACAAAAGGTCCCATTTACCAACAAACATCACTGCGAAAGACCGTGCAAAACAATTTTGTGCAACTGCGATTTCGCCAATTCAACTAGTTTTCTGCAACACCAAAGAAAAGCATAAAAACTCTAGAAGTTGCATTCCAAATTTTTCGAAGAAAAAAAGTGAAAAAAGTTCATGTGAGTTCTGCATTTTAGCATAAAATATTAAACACCAAAATGAGCTGTCTTTTTTTTTTTTTTTTATAAGAAAACCTGCACATGACAATTGTGCAGGTGTTGTGAACTTTCTGATATTAATTGCACCCTCTGAAAGTGCACCTTCCCCCTGTATTTGTGGAAGATAAAGGGTTGTGTCATCCTGTTTATGCTTTTATCTTCAACTTTTTAACAAGTTCATCACATTTTACACTTATCACACTTTATATCAGTATAGCTGCATGTTTAATTCTCTCTGTTTCGCTCTCTCTCTCTCTCTCTCTCTCTCTCTCTCTCACACACACACACACACCATTTATTTCCATGACTGCATAATGATCTCAGTGTACACATACTTTAAGTACTTGTACTTTTTACTACCCACTTAGTCTTTCATCACACTTTCAAATCTGTGAATTATTCACCTTGATTCAACAGTCACTGATTTAATGTTGTTGTTTTGTTTTGTTTTTTACCTGTCTCTCTGCAAAGAATCTGCAAGTATGCTAATAATAACTGATGCAACTTATTAGGGAAAAATTACTTAAACAATTACCACTGGAACAGGATGGAATCCTTTTTAGACATATATTCTAACTACATTCACCGTCCACTGTGTTAGGAACACCTGCACATTCATGCAGTTATCTAATCAGCCAATCACGTGGCAGCAGCGCGATGCATAATGTCATGCAGATACAGATCAAGAGCTTCAGTTAATGTTCAGATCAATCATCAGAATGAAAAAAATAGTGTGATCTCTGGGACTTTAACCATGGCATGTCTGTTAGGCTGGATTGAGGATTTCAGAATCTGCTGATCTCCTGGGATTGACCCACACAACAGTCTGTAGAGTTTACGCAGAATGGTGGAGCGAAAAGCAAAAAACATTGAGTGAGCGACAGTTCTGTGGGTGGAAACGCCTTGTTGATAGAAGCGATCAGAGGTGATTTTGGTTTGTATCTACTTTTAGGACTTGTGTCACTCGCAGAAGCATGTGCGTAACCACACATTTTTTGCGGGGGTCGTATCCCCCCCATGTTGACGAAATACCAGTTTGTCCCTCCCAATATACAGTACAAAATATTTTCTATATGTCCCCCTTTAATGAAGCCTACCAACGGATCTGTCTTTTCTTCATCTATTCTATTTATTTATGTCTATTCCTTTTTAATATATTTCCGTTTGTTAAGGAAAATAGGTGTGCACCCCCTCCTCCAAGTGTACACTTGGTTGCGCCCAGACTCATCACAAGTTAGTTGATATATTTTAGCAGCTCAGTCTGTAAGAAATGGAGACAGCAGACAAGTGTAGAAAAGTGCAGCAGAACATACAAGATTTTTTCAGACAGTAAGTAACTAGATACCTAAACAGTAGGTAACCTTATCTTAGTATAGAAGGCATCAGACCATGGTTTGGTTTGTTCTTAAGAACGTCAGTTAACTGTTGATATTTCACACCCACGAAGTGTGCTGGACTAACTTCAGCTCCAGTTTTTGACCATTAACGTTGCATTCACTTGCATATCCTCCCGCCAAGTTTGTTGGACTCCCCCAATGCCCATACCATGGCTACGCCCTTGTGTACGCAGATGTGTAATATTGGATCATTTTCCTCATAAAAATACATGTACAAGTACTGTATTTTTATCTACTTGTTAAATTTAGATTCTCGTTATCTACTTTCATGACTTGTGTGAAAATCTGAAGATGTCATAGGTTATGTTTATGACAAAATATACAAAATTGATAAAAATATAAATAATTCTAAAGAGCTCTCAAACATTGAAGCACCACTGTAAGTTCTTGGCTACACAATTGCACTTTTGTTATTATATAGTATAGAGTTATGGTAAATGGCACTTTTATCCAAAACGCTTTACACTGTGTCTCATTCACCTACACACTCACACCCCAGTGGTAGCAGAGCTGCCATGTAAGGCGCTAACTTGCCATCGGGAGCAAGTTGGGGTTCATGGTGAGTCACATGGGTCGGGAATCGTAACCGCCAACCCTATGATTATTTGACAACCCGATCTACTGACTGAGCCACAACCGCACCACAGAGTTGTAGAAGGGAAATTACAATCGCACTATCCGGTGTCACCCAGATGAGGACTTGTTACCTTTTGAGTCTGGTTCCTCTCCAGGTTTCTTCCTCATGTAATCTGAGGGACTTTTTCCTTGCCAACATTGTCTCTGGATTGCTCATCATGGCAAAATGTATATGTTTAAAATTTATATCTGGAATTTATATATTTCTGTAAAGCAGCTTTGTGACAATGTAAACTGATAAAAGCGCTACATAAATAAAAACATTTCTGAAGTACTCAAACCAGCCCATCTTGCACCAACATATATGCCATAGTTAAAGTCACCGAGATCACATTTTTTCCCCATTCTAACACTTGATGTGCGCAGTAATTGAAGCTCTTGACCTGTTTCTGTATTATTTTATGCACTGCTGCCACATGATGGCTGATTGGATAACTGCATAAATAAGCAGGTATACAGGTTTTCCTGCTGAAGTGACCAGTGAGTGCAAATCCTCCAATAAAATTGGTTTGGTTGATTGTGAGAATTTAACTCTTTCCAAATCTTGGTTACAAATAATCCACTGTATGAGGGCAGCATGGATTTGTAATGAGACAAATTAATATGAGATGAACGGAACAGTAAAAGAAAAGAAAATCTGATAAAATTGCCAAATTCTTGTGACTACAGATGACTACAGTTCTGAATCCTTTACCACTAGTCCTAGTTAAGAGACAATGTTGAAAATATGAAATATTGGATATTAACATAATAGACAACACAGCAATGGATGAAAAGTACTATTCTAGTACCTTCTAGTGGCTGGTTGTAGGACACTCTTAAACCTGCCCACATAATTTTACTGTATGCATCCAGTCACTTTTACAGGAGATCATGCTCTCTGTCAGTCCTCAGAGTTTCATTCATTTATATTTCTGCCAGTTTTGTTTTTTTCCCACATTGAATGAAATTTAGTGATGTTTTACTTATTACTCAGGGCATGAAAAAGCTACTCTTGGCAACAAGTTTGATGTTCTTCACAAATGATTGATGATGATGATGATCAAATCTTGAGTCAAAAAAATGACCTGATATACTGTTTAACACATGGCAATGTTTTTATATTATTTAATAACTTTGGGTAGGCCATCTGTAATTAGTGGAAAAAATGTTTTCCAACCAGATGTTGATATCATCAAGACACTCATGCTTTAGGGAGAACATTCTTCATTAGGAATACTGAGGACATAATACATAATACATAAATGTTAATTTATGTTGTTTGAGAAGAGAACAGTGCCAGAGATTAAGCAGGCATTGATAAAGGACAACACTATAGAACTTACATCAAATGTGTCTTTTAAGAGGCATGGAGGAATAACATACAGGTCCAAACTGACTGAAAATATTACATCAGGGAGAGATGAATGGTCAGAACCAAAGTGTTATGTGCAGTATGATACCTTTAAAACAAAGATGCAATTTGGTACAATCTTGTACCTTTAGCCTGTCATCCAGTTATGCTTTACTAAACCCCACCCCCTGGGTGGTGGTATCCAGAAAGGGCAGTGACATGAACTTTGTCTGGTTTTAGAGTTAAAGATGGTGGACCAATCAGAGTAGAAAACTGACTCCCAACTGAGGTGATCCAGACCCAGAGACCCATTAACTCTTAAGAACAAAGGTTCTTCAAACAAAGGTACGCATCTGAAAAACAAACAATACTACGAGTCTTTAAGGACTGATTGTGACAAACAGAGTTAAGACATTTGGCTTATATATAAAACCTGCAATTCTGCCAACAGAAAAAAACTCATAAGCCTGAGAATGTAGCCTTAATTGTGTGTGGGACTCTTATTAGATTGCACAAGGTTTAAAGTCAAGACGTCATTGACCATAGGTTTAGAGGAATAATAGTCCTTAATATTAAAGACTCCTCAAATCAAAAGTATAATCAGAGGTAAGACGTTTAAAAATCAGTAAATACAGAGCACAAATGCAATACAAGAATTACTGGATTCCAATCGCATTGACTCTGGGCCTTTCCGTCTCTCAGTGCTTTGATTACAAGGGAGACAATTTAACTGGTACATCTAAAACAAAGTGTTGGCATTACACTTTGAAGGATCTTGTACCATGTTCTAAAAAACAACTCAATACATTTTTGTGTACTGTAGAAAACTGAAAATCTGAGAGTAGCATGTTTACATGCCAGGCGAAGAGTTAAACTGGACAGTTCTAAGATCAGATCAGAAAAACATTGCCTGGCTTTTTTTTTTTCTCTAATCTTCAGCTGTGCAGTTTGGGTGAGCCTGTACTCATTAGATTCTTCTTCTTGGTTGACAGGAGTGGAACCTGATGTGATCTTCTGCTATTGTAGCCCATCCACTTTTCAAAATGCTGTACATTCTGAGAAGCTTTTCTGCTTTTCACTGTTGTAAAGAGTGGTTATTTCTGTTACCATAACCTTCCTGTCAGTTAAACAAGTCTGACCTCTGTCCTCTGTCAACAAGGCAAATTTGCCCACTGAACTGCCCTCACTGTATTCCCCCCATAACCCTCCCCTCAACATTCCGTGAAATTTCTAGAGACTGTTGTGTGTGAAAATCCTAGGAGGTCAGCAGTTTCTGACTTACAGCCATGTTCTCACGGTCACTGAGAGCATATATATGTGAACAAACATGTATCTGTATGCATTGCACTGCTGCCACATGATCACATGAGCAGATGTTCTTATTAATGTGAATGATGACTGAATAAGCCTCAAAGAAATATTTAAATCAGTACTGGAAGAAACTAGAGGCGCACATGTTGTAAGGTCATTTTTTTTAGGTCATTAATATGCATGAAATGAAAAAGAGAACTCAAAAAACACTTTTCCATTCTGACTAAGAAATTTTCCATGCCAGTCAAATCAAAAGTAGAATGCTAGTTGTTCTGGTAGTCAAGATACTTTTTAAAGTAAAATACCCTCTAATTTATAGCAATGAAATTTCTAAGAAATAATGGGTGTTGTTTGGAGGGTTACTTCCATTTCTCTCATAACACGAGAACATTCAGAACATTATCTAATGCTTTGATATTTGTTTCCCTCAAGATTGAGATTCATCAGTATATTCCCAGTCTTGTTGGCTTGAAAAGTCATATTCATATATTTAATATGACCTTTGCTAAGCTGAAATTTGACGTGACATTCTCAGAAATTCTGAAACCATTTAAAAGACTTGCACTTTCATCCCTAAATGTTATTGCTTTACGTCATTGCATATATCACAATGTTTTGTTGAGTTTGTTTTCCTCTAACCTTTCATATTTCCTTCCTACCATGTCTCTGGTTTACCGTGATGCACCTACGCTTCTCTGAACCGCTACAGTATAATTAGACCATGAAAGACAGGGTGCTAAAACTTTTACTGATCTAGAAACAGCTGAGCACTCAATTAACCACTGACTTCCCATTTCAATGAACACTGAAGTGGTGGTTCATTTAACTTTTCTTCTTCCATTCTCTTTTTTCTGAGTGAATTTCCAACCTATTGATTGTTGTTCTCTATATATACTGTAATATATATAATATAATATAATATAATATATAATATAATATAATTAACCAGCCGTGAGCCTGATAAAGGAGTAAGTGGTAGAAGATGGATGGATGGATGGATGGATGGATGGATAATTAACCAGGGGGTGCACGGTGGCTTAGTGCTTAGCACGTTCGCCTCACACCTCCAGGGTCCGGGGTTCGAGTCCCGCCATGTGTGCTTGGAGTTTGCATGCTCTCCCCGTGTGTCTGGGGTTTCCTCCGCTTACTCCGGATTCCTCCCCCAGTCCAAAGACATGCATGTTAGGCTGATTGGCGTGTCTAAAGTGTCTGTAGTGTATGAATGAGTGTGTGTATGTGATTATGCCTGCGATGCACTGACACCCTGTCCAGGGTGTACCCCGCCTTGTGCCCGATGCCTCCTGGGATAGGCTCCTGACCCTGAAAAAGAAGTAAGCAGTAGAAGATGGATGGATAATTAACCAGAAGATATGACCACATCACTCCAATCTTATCAACACTGCATTAGCTCCCAGTGAAATCTCACATAAAATACTATTATTAAACTATAAAGCTTTAAATGGTCTCGCACCACAGTATCTAAGCGACCTTTTGGTTTTCTATGATCCGCCATGCCTACTTGGATCAAAAGATGCAGGCTATCTGACGGTACCTCGAATAGTGAAGGCTACAGCAGGGGGAAGAGCTTTCTCTTATAGAGCTCCACAGTTATGGAACAGTCTTCTAATTAGTGTTCGGGACTCAGACACAGTCTCAGTGTATAAATCTAGGCTTATAACGTATTTGTTTACTCAAGACTACCCTGACTAGACCTTCTATTATGCTAATTCCCAGTCCTAATAATCTTTTCTGTCCCTCTCTCCTTCTGTTGAGCCACACATGATCTTATGGAGATACTAGAGATCCTGATCCTCTCTGCTCTCCGGAATGGCCTGATCCGTTCCGGATGTCCTACCTAGAGCTCTCATCTTCTGCAATTCCAGACTGCTCAGACTTCGGCTGCTTCTAAGGCCAAACAGTCTTCATATAAATCCATAATGAACTTTTTCACACTGTCTGTTGTCACCCAGATGAGGATGGGTTCCCTTCTGAGTCTGGTTCCTCTCAAGGTTTCTTCCTCTTAAAACATCTTGGGGAGTTTTTCCTTATCACCATCACCACTCAGTGACTTGCTCAGCTGGGATAAATTCACACTTTTAATATCTGTATACTGTGTTGATATTTCTGTAAAGCTGCTTTGAGACAATGTCTATTGTAAAAAGCGCTATACAAATAAAATAGAATTGAATATGAATACGAATATACAGTAACTACATCCCGTATGTTTTCAACAAGCAATAGAGGTGCAGATCCTGCAATTCAGGGGAAAGTCTATAAGGAGCACAGACTATTTTAACACTGCTTATTCTCTTCTAAAGTATAGTGAATAATTTTATGTTTGGGTTGTGTGAGTCTTGTGTAGACAATTCCTGATGACAATAAGTAATGAGTCCTGAAGAGTCTATGAATGCCTGACAAATTAATTATGAGACTTTACAACTGGAGGAATGTCCAAACTTACCATAAAGTCATCAAATATAAAGTAAGTGTGCATTAACACTTGTGCAAAAAAAGTTTTTATTTTATTGTTTATAATTGTTAATTAAAATTGTTTTAAACAGTTTGAGTATTTAAGTCAAGGTTAATTGCTAATTCCTTCATCAACTAAACTGACCAAGTAAGGAAATGAGAGCAGAAGAGAAGATCATGATGAGTTTATAAGGGCAGTGTGTGAGTGTGTAGCAGGTGTTTTCCAAGCGTGTCTGTGGACTCCCCTACATGTATTTCCAATTATATAGTCGTCTTGGGGAACTTACACACATATGGACATTTGCTCTCGTGTTTCTGTGTAATTGTTCAATCTGGATTGCTGGATTTCATTAACATATTATATGTGCAAGTTTCATGACCTTTGCTTCCTATCCATTTCATCTATTTTTTTCCCTAAGATGAGAGACAAAGTTTCACAATAAGTCACAATCTTTTCTGGTAACTGCAGGGAAAAAACTCAGTGGCCTCCCATTCAGAACTCATACACATTATTTGCATGATTCTGTTCGCAAAAAAAGGAAGTGATATCATCTGTTTGCTACACACACACACACACACACACACACACACACACACACACACACACACAGCAAGCAGATAGAGAACACTATACATTTTACACATGAGCTTGTATGCCTTTATGTTACGTTTGAGCTAATGACGTCTTTTTTCCTGCTTACTGGAAGCACTGGTTAGCCACGATCATGATGTAGCCAACAGCGTGGGTCGTAAAGTTCCAGATTTTATTTGAGGGGAGCCCCCTCTGTAAGTCCCTTCTCTCACTGTCTTAATTTTTTTTTTCAGTTCTTTTTGTCATTGCTTTGCATTAACCATTAAATGTCCCTTTCGTTCACTTTCACTTGCCTTTCTTTTTCTCCAAATTGAAAACTGTTGAATGAATTCAAATTCAAGACAGTGTACTCCACAACAGTGTTGACCAACTTCCTATCCAATCCAAACATATTGTTTAGATTTTTAACCCTGTTAAAAAGTTTACACCCCACTGGCTCTTAATGTATCACGTTACCTTCTTGAGCATCAGTGAATGTGTGCACCAACAATAGTTGTGTACGAGTTCCTCAGTCGTCCTCACTATCCTCAACATCATATAGTCACTGTTAAAAAGGGCTCAAATAAGCAGAAGATGCTGGAAAAGTAAAGAATGTGCAGGACCTGGAGGATATTTCTGAATAACAGTGGGCACTTTAACTGCTCAGGACAAACTTATGAACAACTCTCACAAAACATTTTGGGCACAACTGTACTTCTGGTTAGTACAATACCGAAAGTGTGCCATTTGAGACATTTGAGACTTTTAAAATGCATACACTCAACGTCAGAGCGTATAGTGTGTAGTATAATTGTAAAGTATGTCATTTGGGACACAACTATAGTCAAAGGACACATATGGGCATCTTATTAAATATTACTATGTTTGTTTGTTTGTTTGTTTTCTCTGTGACCTGACCAGGGACCTAAGGTTTAGCCCAGTTCTTTGTGTAGGATGTGTGCGGTTCCCATCAATACTACCCTCTGCACTTCCTGGGCTCTGTCTTGTACTGATAGTTCTTGCAGGTTCTTGTCAAATTCTTTCTTGGGCCATCACAGGCACAACTCTGGTCTTGGCACCCCACATTCTGCTTATCTTTATCTCAAGATCTTTATAATTGATCAACTTTTTGGCTTCCTCAATGATGTCTGGGATCTGGGATTGCTTCATCGATCAGCAGGCATTGCATCTCCTTCTTGCAGGTGACAACCAAATCAGGACAGCTTGCAGTGGTGGCACTGTCCGATTGCATTGCAATTAGCCACTGCTTCAGGTAAGCGTTCGTTCCATTTCTCATGCACTTGTTCACCAAGTTCCTTGCAGTTCAGCCAGTGCAAATAGCTGGTTACATTGTTGTGCCAGTTCATGCACTCAGTAAGAGTCAGCATTGTGTAACCAGTGATGACATAGACATGCATGTTCTGCATTTGGTGTCAACAACTACTTGAACATATTCCGCTGGTGGTACCTGGTGTTGAGTGCATGAGCCTGCGCTACTATAATTGGTCTCTCCCTTCCACCTGGACCTGCTCAGTCATGCCACACTAGTACTTTTGGTGAAGAATGGTAAATCTGGCCATGCAGTGATTTGTCTTCAAGAACTTAAAACTTCTCGACATCAAAACTGATCATCTTTGCTTCCCTGAACATAGATCCACAGGCTGAGCTGGCATGTACTTGCTCTTGTCTCAGAGCTTTCTTGTCTCAGAGTCCATTCTTTTGTTCTAAGATCTCCTCCATTCAATGAATGAGTACATAGGGACTGGAATTGTGAGACTGTTAATGACAGAAATCTTGTTCTTTGAATTGAGTTTAGACTTTAGGAGCAGGCACACTCTCCAATAGTTGTTCTCCTTCATCGTAGAGTGGTGGATATGATCATTTTCTTCGGCACAAAGGTACTTATAGATGTCTTTCTGTCCAGGCCCTGAAAAGTCATTTTGTGGTTTAGTTGTATGTTGCATCTCTTCAAATTTGCCACCGTTGAAGACTGCGATCGCATACTTGTCCAAGCCAAATTCCATTTTAAAGCAAATGACTGCTGCCATAGTTTGTGTTGACTGCATATCCAAGACCCTGTGTAATCAGGATATTTGTCAGTGATAAGAAAAATAACAGGGGAGACAATGAGTCACCCTGGAAGATTCCTTGCTTGATTGTGATCTTTCCTGTAATAATAATAATAATAATAATAATAATAATAATACTGTTATTGTTTGTTATGTACAATGAAAGTTCAATATTTGATTTAACTACACTTCCTGATAATGTATTAATTCTAACCTAATCCATTTTTACTGTTGCGCCACTCTCCACTTAAATAATATTGAGAATACACTGATCAGCCACTACAGCCATTATATACTGCTCAAAAAAAATAAAGGGAACACTTAAACAACACAATGTAACTCCAAGCCAATCACACTCCTGTGAAATCAAACTGTCCACTTAGGAAGCAACACTGATTGACAATCAATTTCACATGCAGTTGTGCAAATGGAATAGACAACAGGTGGAAATTATAGGCAATTAGCAAGACACAATAAAGGAGTGGTTCTGCAGGTGGTGACCACAGACCACTTCTCAGTTCCTATGCTTCCTGGCTGATGTTTTGGTCATTTTTGAATGCTGGCGGTGCTTTCACTCTAGTGGCAGCATGAGACGGAGTCTACAACCCACACAAGTGGCTCAGGTAGTGCAGCTCATCCAGGATGGCACATCAATGTGAGCTGTGGCAAGAAGGTTTGCTATGTCTGTCAGCGTAGTGTCCAGAGCATGGAGACGCTACCAGGAGACAGGCCAGTACATCAGGAGATGTGGAGGAGGCCGTAAGAGGGCAACAACCCAGCAGCAGGACCGCTACCTCCGCCTTTGTGCAAGGAGGAGCAGGAGGAGCACTGCCAGAGCCCTGCAAAATGACCTCCAGCAGGCCACAAATGTGCATGTGTCTGCTCAAATGGTCAGAAACAGACTCCATGAGGGTGGTATGAGGGCCCGACATCCACAGGTGGGGGTTGTGCTTATAGCCCAACACTGTGCAGGACGTTTGGCATTTGCCAGAGAACACCAAGAGTGGGAAATTCGCCACTGGCACCCTGTGCTCTTCACAGATGAAAGCAGGTTCACAATGAGCACATGTGACAGACGGAACAGAGTCTGGAGACGCCATGGAGAACGTGCTGCTGCCTGCAACATTCTCCAGCATGACCGGTTTGGCGGTGGGTCAGTAATGGTGTGGGGTGGAATTTCTTTGGGGGGCCGCACAGCCCTCCATGTGCTCGCCAGAGGTAGCCTGACTGCCATTAGGTACCGAGATGAGATCCTCAGACCCCTTGTGAGACCATATGCTGGTGCAGTTGGCCCTTGGTTCCTCCTAATGCAAGACAATGCTAGACCTCATGTTGCTAAAGTGTGTCAGCAGTTCCTGCAAGAGGATGCATTGATGCTATGGACTGGCCCGCCCGTTCCCCAGACCTAAGTCCAATTGTGCACATCTTAGACATCATGTCTAGCTCCATCCACCAACGCCACGTTGCACCACAGACTGTCCAGGAGTTGGTGGATGCTTTAGTCCAGGTCTGGGAGGAGATCTGCCACCACAACAGGAGCATGCCCAGGCATTGTTGAGAGGTCATACAGGCACGTGGAAGCCACACACACTACTGAGCCTCATTTTGACTTGTTTTAAGGACATTACATCAAAGTTCAATCGGCTTTTCGATCAGTTCGATCGGTTCGATTGGAAAGTTTGATCGAGTATTTAATGAGATTATTTCATTCATTCAGGTCTAGGATGTGTTATTTTAGTGTTCTCTTTATTTTTTTGAGCAGTGGTATATCATGAAAACTACTGGCAGGTGAAGTGAGTAACACTGATTATCTCATTACAGTGACACCTGTTAAGAGGTGGGAGATAAAAGCCATAAGCAAGTGAACAGTCAGTTCTTGAAGTTGATGTGTTGGAAGCATGAATAACTGGCAAGTGTAAGGATCTGAGAGACTTTGACAAGAGCTGAATTGTGAGGATTAGACGACTGGGTCAGAGTATCTCTTAAAATGGCAGGTCTTGTGGAGCTTTCCTGGTTTGCAGTCATTATTACCTACCAAAAGTGGTCCAAGGAAGGACAGCCAGTGAACCGGCTGCTCCCTAGGCTCATTAATGGATGTGGGGAGTGGAGGTTGGCCCGTCTGGTCCAATCCCACAAAAGAGCTTCTGTAGCACAAAATGCAGAAAAAGTTAATGCATGCTATGATAGAAAGGTGTCAGAACACACAGTGCATGCTTTTTGTGGGGCTGCGTAACCGCAGACTGGTGTGCTCATGTTGACCCTGTCCACCACCAAAAGCACCCACAATGTGCATGGGAGCATCAGAACTGGGCCATGGAGCAATGGAGGAATGTGGTCTGGTCTGATGAATCACATATTATTTTACATCATGGGGACTGCCAGGTCCGTGTGTGTCTCTGACCTGCATTATGGGAAGAAGGAAAGCTGGTGAAGGAAGTGTGATGCTCTGGGCAATGTTCTGCTGGGAAACCTTGGGTCCTGACATTCATGTGGATGTTACTTTGACATGTACCACCTACCTAAGCAGACCAAGTACACGTCTTCATGGCAACGGTATTCTCTAATAGCAGTGGCTTCTTTTAGCAGGATAATGTGTCCTGCCATACTGCAAAAACTGTCCAGGAACGGTTTGAGGAACATGACAAGGAGTTCAACTTGTTGACTTGGCCTCCAAATCTTAGCGTCTTATCTATAGGATGTGCTGGACCGACAATTCTGACTATGGAGGCCCCAACTCTGACATGAGACAGAGACTCTGACATGTTTACAAAGCTGCTAAGGTTTATCAGGAATGATATATTTTGTATATTTATTTCAATATAATAAACATTAATCTCTGCATTGTGAAAAATAAATCAGATTCATTGAGTAAACACCGACTAGGAGAGTGTAGGCCTGTTCAGATTCAATTATTTCTCACTAATTCTTAAACTATTTTAATTTAATAATGTGAAATTAATGCTTTTCCATATTAACCAAAGCAATTACCATGAAATCTTCAATCTTTGTATATCCTTTTTTGTCATTTATTTTTAAAGTAAACACATAAACGTATTTATTAAACATTTTGTTATGTCCTTAGCCATACACAAATCTTTGTACATAAATGTGACAGTTTTTCAGTTAGTATGAGTCAATCAAAGACTTTCACATTGGGGTTTTTTTTTTTTTTTTGCACAATTGTGAAAAATGTCTGTTAAGCCCATGCCACACCTAATGTATCTTATGCTTGCAAAATTACCTCAAATGACCTGATTACCATCATACGCTTCTGTTATAAGCAGGCCACGTGAATTAAAGATACAAGCGTGAGATTGATTTGGCTTGGTGTTGTCGTAACAGTCATTTTGTTAAAAGACCCAGAGTGAAAATCCATGATTGACTCATGCTAACTGAAAGAAGGGAGGAAAAAAACCCTAAAACCAGCATCTTTGAGTGTAGATTTGATAAACATTTTATTTATTGAGTTTACCAAATAGGATCTAAAGATCAGGGTCAGGAGGGTTACTTTAAACATGCATTCCGTTACAGTGACAAATGACTTCATAAAAATGTCATCAGTAACATAATCCAAGTATTACATTATGAAAGTAATGCAATCTGATTACTTTCGATTCCTTCAAGGTCACATGTGTAAATAAAGTCAAGAGAAAAGCAATATGATCTAAAATAATTTTATTTAGAGTTTATTAAGCTTAAATACATGTTCAGTGTTTGGATTTGTTCTAATAAAATAAATAGGTAGGTCACTGTTTCTGATGTGGAAATCATTATATCACAAAAATTTGGGTGACCATATTCTGGTTTTCCAAAAAGAGGACACTTGCGGGGGGCGGGGGGCATTGGGATTGGTTGTCCTTAATAATGTTCAAAACAGTGTTACTATGAATGCATGAATGAATACTATGTATGAGTTTAATACACTGAAGAAGACACACTATTAGCATCACATAAATATATATAAATAAAATTGGTTTCACTTTGCCCACGTTTTACATTTTTTCCTACAAACCTTTGAATGTCCATGGAATAAAATAAAATATCAGCTGCCATGGGGCCGGCAGCACGTTCGCCGCCAGGGTTGGGGGTTCGATTCCCGCCCTGTGTGTGCAGAGCTTGCATGTTCTCCCTGTGCTGTGTGGATTTCCTCCGGGTTCTCCGCTTTCCTCCCACAGTAGTGTATGTGATTGTGCCCTGTGATGGATTGGCATCCATCTGTCCAGGGTGTACCACGCCTTGTGCTCAATGCTCCCTGGGATAGGCTCCAGGTTCCCTGTGACCCTGAAGGATAAGCAGTATAGAAGATGGATGGATGGATCAGATGCCATGAGTGAACCTTCTGCCATGATTTACACATTTGAATGAACATGTAATATGAAGCAATGCAATATCATGAAATTATAAATTACCTTATATGGCCATGGCCATTGTTTTGACTCAGGACAGCTGCCATTTGCTGCTGTTGTCAAGCAAACGAAAACAACAGTGCTTTACCTTCGTGTATTCGCTGAGAGTAGACTAATGGTTGAGAAGTTGGCCAATAGTTGCTGCAAGGCTTTTATAATCGACCAATTGGTGTGCGAGAAGGTGAAAAATAGAGTACACATAATGCAGTATTAGACCATAAGCACATCATAATGAAACTAAATCCGAATCCCGGACATTTTCTCAAAGTTAGAAATCCCGACCGGACGCTTTTTTAAGGTGCAAAAAAGAGGACGTGTCTGTGGAAAATAGGACGTATGGTCACCCTAACAAAAGCATTGTAGAGAACAATTTGTGTTCATTTCTACCAAATTAACTTTGCACAAAATTTAATTGCGCATGCACCTGGCGGTCGTTCATGTGAGTCACGACTGACAAGAGAGAATCAGAAGTATAATCAAGCAGCTGTTTATATTGTGTTCTGTAAAAATATGAATTTCTTTAGTTTTAAATAAAAACTAAAAACACTGTAATCTGATTACTTTGTTTTTTAACGTAACTGTAATGGATTACAGTTACCAGTGTTTTGCATCCTGATTACGTAACATGTATTACATGTATTCCGTTACTCCCCAAGCCTGCCAAAGATCCTCTTTAATATCTCACCATCACTATATACAATGTTACTGTGCATCATTTATTAATAGTATCTTTCATTCATTCCATCATCTTCAATAACTTCAATAACTGCATTATTCTGGAGCCTATGCTGGGAACACTAGATGAGACATCAGTCTATTATGGGGCACCATAAAAACACACATTTGCATACAGGGCAATGTAGTGCAGTGAAATATGGGAAGAAACCAGAGAACCTGGAGGAAATACGTGCAATCCTGGCAGTGTATGTGAAACGCCACACACAGCCCATGACTGAATCAAAGTCCCTGAAGTTGTTAGGTGACACCTAGGGGCGTAAACCTCTGGTTTTCACCTCATGACTATGAAGGTAACGATTAGATATTTGATGATCCCACTGATCCCACATTAGAATCTGGGGTAGCCTTACCATTAAATTATGATGATGTGATGATGACGTCAGGAAGTACTGTCAGCGTTATGGGCAAATCACCTTGCGAGTGTATTTACACATCAGTTTAAAACATACGGTCCTAATAATCAATTTATAAGTCATTGTAAATTATAATAACTGATTTACAATTGTTACCTCAATTCATTTTAGTTTCTAAACAAACACTTTTCAAATTCACAGTGTTTATGGGTTTATGGGTTTTTCTGGGCTTTTTATTTTATGGAATCAAGAATCTTTCTTTTCCATGTTCTTTTTATGTCGCCATGGTGATAAAAATGATCATATTTGACATTTTTAATTTGGTAAAACTGATTATAAATGATTACGGTATATAGCTGTGGATAAGTAAAGGCAAACACTACGCTAGTAAATGTACTTCAGGGATGTTAAGTATGAGCAACAGTTCTTATAATAATAATGTAAAGTATCCAGGTGATATTGTACGGTGCTGAAAGTGTGAGACTTTCTTTAAACTGTTTTAGGCATAGCATTTTTGACAATTCTGCACTGCCCCATCTCTTAACAATTTTAATGTTGGGAAAAAAAACTGACTAATATCCTCAACAGACATGATGAAGTAGTTCAAAGTCTTGGTTTCATTTAGATACAAATCATCTACCAATTACTTTCCCCACAGCCAGGGGGGTTTTAGATGACTCATCCCACCAAATATATAAAGACAGTGTATAGGGCTCCTTAAGATGTGTTCACCTAGTGTCTACAAGTGTGTGTTTGAGTGTGTATGTGTGTATTGGGGTGAAAATGCATGAGGAAATTGCTGAACTGAGAAACCTGAGAGGAATACCACATGGACATGGACATTTGCTGAACAAAAACCAAGAAGCAATGCAAGAACAGAGGAATGATCACGAACTAGAGACAAATGTTTCTAGAGAACATTCATGACTGCAAAGCCAAAAGGAAGGAAGTGAGTTTGAGCAGGTACACGAGTTACCCACGTGGTGCTTTTCTACAGAAACTACATGCTGTGGTCTGTAGCCACATTTCATCAACTTTTTTTTTTTCTTCTTCTTCAGCCTTTCAGTCTCAGTTTTAAACCTGGGTTTATTCTCTTTTTTCATTATGAATGGTAAAAATTTCAATAAAAAAGTCTCAATATTTGTACCTGAGGCAGAGAACACAAGAATGTTAAACCTTCCATGTTCTCACTGGAGGTTTTTAAATTTATTATAAATTTAAAAATAATAATTTGTATTGTATTATAATGTCCATTTTAAACGTAATAGAACCTTAGATGACAATCAGCATCTTTATGGTGGTATACTATCTTTAAGCAATTTGATTTCCAACTGCTTCAGACTTCAGACTGTTGTCATGTTTTATGTTTATTCAACCATGTGTGAAAGAAAAAGAAATAACACTGATAGGGAAGAGTGAGCAGTGACTAATTGGTGAGTGACAAAAACATCAGAAAACCCTGTCATAGCAAAATGACTCACTGTTTCCACATTTAAAGGTCAGTGAATTTTGGATGGATGGTTACTCCTCTGTAAAGGAAGAATCTGAAGGTGGGGACAAACACAAACCATGCATGGCAGACGTCATTTTCCACAATGAACTTTTTCATAGTCTCTTCAATTGCGTTTAAAAGCCAGTAGGCTCAATCTGCCTTGAGCATCCATATAGCAAGACGTGTTGAACCTGCATGTATTGCCACGACACACCTTTAACTAAGTAGTGTCCTACATGATATTCTCAAAATATCTTTCTTTTTCCTGTAGGTGACATGCACGGAAGCCCTTGTGCAACCTCATCGAACGACCTGTTCAGTTCAGGGTTAATGCTAATCGTGATAGGGGTTGTTTCTAAGTGAACACCTATGCTGTTAGCATTATTCCTGCATTGATCAGCTTACTTCAGTCATGAAACGGTGGGGACATGTGAAACACCATGGAGAACTTGGAGCAATAATGGAACAAAACATGGCTGTTCATCAAACTTTGTCAGACATAGTGTCCCATTTTCTTTCTAAAATACCACAGACCTACACAGTCATTGTGTTAATGCTGGTCATGACTGGGGTCGTGAGAGCAGAAACTCACTCCAGCTTGATAGCATTCACACATTCCAGCCAGCCAGTGAATATGTTGTTAATCCAGTAAACTACGCAATAATGTTAATGGTAATGAGTCAGTTGTTGATTTAATTTCTGACATTTCTTTATAGTGAATGGTGGAGTATTAACGTGGTCTCACAGATAACTAAGATAATCAAGAAAGCTACTGATCGGGATGTGTTATATGTGCATAACAAAATGTGAAATTTATTTGTATAAATGGAATCAATGGTGCCCTTTAATTTAAAGCTTTAATTTAAAATTGTAATTTTTTTATGAGATCTGTTTGTATAATATCTTTCTGTATATAACGGGCATTCACTGTCTTATTTGCATACCATTACCAGTACTATTCTGTGTCTCTTTTGTGTTTTTCTTACCTGGATCATGTGTAAATCATTCCTTCATCTTGATATGTAATACATTAAAGATAACACACAACTGTGTTCATAATAAGAAATAACTCACAATCACATTGACTACTTGTCTGCTGCAGTTGCACTTCACTCCTGCATGTGATTTCTGCAAGGTTTCTTTGAAATGCAGACTTTATTTTTTTGACACGTTACAAACATTTTTCCTGTAAGCAGTTACAGTGTTACACTCGTATGCAAGGACTCTCAACCCTGGTTATTATCGGGGGATCATAGAACTATATATTTCAGTTCAATTCAATGGTAAATGGGTAGTCCTTTTTAACAATAGACAATGATACAAAGCAGAAAAATGGATGTGGATTCTGGATGATATCAGATAGTTGTCTTCTACAATTGTATACTACATTGTATACTAATTAAAGCTAAACAATGATATGTTAAAAGGTTGCTCAGGATGAGCATCATAGTCTTTATGATTACAGCAGCAGTACTTACTGCCGGTACAAGTCTACGGTTTCCAGGTACAATATTCCTCTGAAGCAAAGGTGAGACTTGAGCATAAGCTGTTTTTGGGCAGACAAAATTTAAAGTATTGATGTTGGAACATCCACAGCAGCAGAGATTATTTCACTTCTTCTAACCACCATAACCCTGCAAGAATCGCTTGGAAAACACATGCAAACAATAGCAACAATGAAAGGTCACAGATTACCCCTGCTCTTACACCTGTAGGAGGGTTGATGTTATCCTTGTAAGTCTAGGTAGTAGCAGTACAGGCTTTTAGCATCGCAAGTCTCTAAATAATACCCAGGAGAAGCAGGTGCACTTTGTAGGTGCTCCTCATGACACCTACAGGCCATGGTAGTATCATTCAGCATGCTGTGACCCAGCCTCTGCTTATAAAAAAAGAGCTATGACCTTGGACAGAACTCCCAGATTCAATCACAAGCTCACCTCCGAGAGTCACTGGCTACCAGTGCAGAAAACCGAAGTGATTGTTAACAAACAGGAAGTTTTTAGAGATCTCTGTTCAGTTAAGCAGTCTTGTAAAGAGGTAGCTAAATAGACTTCAGCACAATGGGGAGATCCCACACCTTTAGGGAATCTTTTCACATGAAGCTGTTTTACCCCTTTTAGAAAGGCATTAATAGAGTGATGCTGTCCATGGAGATGTGGTGTGGTGCAATCAATGGCTGTCACATCCAGCATCGTGTATTTTCTGTCTAGCAGACCCTGAAGAATAATTAGTATCTTTGACTGTGTATGTACCAGACCCAGCCAATGAGGTGCACACCATTTACGGAACCCCTTCTATCTAAGCGCATACGAGGCCAGTGTACCATGGGGTCTCGCGTTCAGGAGAGTTGGCAACTCAGTCCAAGTAAACTCCATGTAAACAGCTCCTTTGAACAGACCACCCTGCTGAAACAAGCAATTGAAACCCTCATAGAATTTGTGATGGTTTTAATGGTAATAATGGGAATTGTACTTATTTTAATGGAAACTGTAATAGTCCATGTGGGTCTCTACTGGTAATTTGCTGCTTTCTATTGATGATATGTTTAGTGGATACCATTAAGTAATGGTAATGGTTTTAATGGTTAGCTGGTGGTTTGGTATGGTATCCATTCACCCATATATTTTCTGTACCGCTTATCCCATACAGGATTTCAGGGAGTCTGGAGTTTATCCCAGGGGTACTTGGGGCATGTGGGGGATGTGGGGGACACCCCATCGCAAGGCACTATCACACACTCATTCACACACTACAGACAACTACCCACTACAGTGGGGAGGCTGTGGCTCAGGTGGTAGATTGGGTTGTCCACCAATCTCAATGTTGGTGGTTCAATTCTTGACCCGCATGCTAAGGTGTCCAATGAACCCCAAATTGCTCCGAATGGCGGGCTAATGCCTTGCATGGTAGCGTTGCTATTATGGGTGTGCGTGCGTGCGTATGTGTGTGTGTGAATGGGTGAATGAGAAACAGTGTAAAGTGCGTTGTAGAACCAATATGGTTAAAAGGTGCTGTATAAGAGTAGATCATTTCCCATGCATGTCTTTGGTAAATGGCGCACTTATATAGTGCTTTTATCCAAAGCGCTTTACACTGTGTCTCATTCACCCATTCACACACACACACTCACACACCAATGGTAACAGAGCTGCCATGCAAGGTGCTAGCTTGCCATCGGGGGCAACTTAGGGTTCAGTGTCTTGCCCAAGGACACTTCGACATGGGATCACCCGGGCCGGGATTCGAACCACCAACCCTACTATTAGTGGATTAGTGGATAACCCGCTCTACTGACGGCCACAGCCGTCTTTGGTATGGGGAGGAAACTGAAGTACTCAGAGAAAACCTCTGAAGCACAGAGAATGTGTTATGTCTAGTGGATACAATAGAAATGGTTTTAATGATAAGCTGGAGCTTATATATTTATCCCACACAGAGTCGCAGGGAGCCTGAAGCCTATCCCAGGGCAGGGGACACCCTGTACAGGGTGCCAACCCATTGCAAGGCACAATCACACACTCAGGTTCGAGAATCGAACCTCCAACCCTGGAGGTGTGAGGCAACATGCTTGAAGTGGGAACCATTAGAATTTCTGTGATGGTTTCTATTTTTTACAGCAGGGCAATTTGTTAGATTATTTTATTGACATTATTGGAGATAAACACTACATCAATTAATACTCTAATTTCATCCATCAGTTCAAACGTATACGCAAATGAACCAATGCACGTATTGTTAATAACTTTGTAAACAGGTTCTACAGCCTCTAGTGGGTAAGATATGATAAGATATGGAGATAGTTTCACCTCTTTAGAAGAAGAGGTGGTGACTACTCGGTATTGCTATATAAACTGCTGTTGAGGCGGAACCTAAAGTTTGGTTGCTAGAGTGAACACGGAATGATTACAGTGAACACACAGCGGATATCAAAGCATGGAGCATTCTATGCGCAGTCATTGATTTGTTATTAGCTTTACAGTGTCGTGTGTGTATATAATTATATATATATATATATATATATATAAATAATTTACATTACTTAATCAGTGTTCGTTTGAAACAGGAATTGACATGGCGTGTCAGAGAGTGTGTCAAATGGTGCAGCGCCGTAAGTTTGTCTCTTTACTCTCATTCCCACACTGACGCCGCTGACCTTGTCTGGACTCCTGTAGTTAAACACCATCGCCAACCTGGATGATGTAAACCTACTGTACGAGTTGTTTGTATCGCGCTTTGAACAGTACACGTGATCACACAACAGTGTGGCGCGAGACAGAGGGGTCAGTAGCAATAAAAACAACCCAGATGTGTTGGAACACGAGGCTGCTCAGACTGCACAAGACACAGTACAGCGATTAGTAATTTATCTGAAGACCTTTCTTCATACTAAAAGACTATCATAACATCTCTCATAATCTCCCTGCTGAAAAGACCAAACAAAATAGAAAACCTCACGGAATTTCTAATGGTTTTAATGGGAATTGTATTGGTTTTAATGGAAGCTGTAATGGTCCCTGTGGGTCTCTACTGGTAATTTGTTGCCTTCTATTGGTGGCATGTTATGTCTAGTGGATACCATTAAGGACCGGTAATGGTTTTAATGGGAATTGTATTGGTTTTAATGGAAGCTGTAATGGTCCCTGTGGGTCTCTACTGGTAATTTGTTGCCTTCTATTGGTGGCATGTTATGTCTAGTGGATACCATTAAGGACCGGTAATAGTTTTAATGGAAGATGTAATGGTCCCTGTGGGTCTCTATTGGTAATTTCTTGCCATCTATTGGTGCCATGTTATGTCTAGTGGATACCATTAAGGACCAATAATGGTAATGGTTTTAATAGCAATTGTATTTGTTTTAATGGAAACTAATGGTTCCTGTAGGTCTACTAGTAGTTTGTCACCTTCTGTTGATGGCACATTATGTCTATTGGATACCATTAAGGCCCAGTAATGGTAATGGATTTAATGGTTAGCTAATGGTTTGTAATGTTGTTTGTAGTGGAAAGTACAATTTCTCCAACCAACCACGCTAAAAAGTTCATATGTAGCTTAACTGGTACTGTACCTTATACCTTTATGTACTTTATCTATCTCATACTGAATTGCAAGCACATGGTATTGTATTTATTGTGTTGTGTTGTATTTATTGTGTTGTGTTGTATTTATTGTGTTGTATTTATTGTGTTGTGTTGTATTTATTGTGTTGTATTTATTGTATTGTGTTGTATTTATTGTGTTGTATTTATTGTGATGTATTCGTTTTATTCTGTTATGTAATTATTATTTAAATAATCAATAGGCCCACTCTTAGCTTTTGTTTCTCTTTAAACTCTTAATACAAGTCTGTGTTCGTTGCAGGTTTGGTGTCCAGTGTAGCAGCTGAGCGTCTTTCTGCGTCTGAATTGCGCAGTTGGCGTAGTACCTTGTTCTCCAAAGAGCAAGCTCGCCAGCACTCACTGTATCCCCGCGTTGAGAAAATCGAGGTGACCATGGATGCCCCAGGGCTACAGGGAACACTTCTGGTGATGAATAAGGGCATGTCCACGCCATATAGCTGCGCAAGACGTGAGTAAAACTCCACTTGTTTAATTAGTTCTCTTCAAATGAGTGTTCGGTATATGTGACGGTTAGGTATGTGGCTGGGATGGAAACCTGCAGCCTATTGTGGATAAAACAGAAGATTGGTGTAAGGGATTTATCTTATTGTATTGTACATCAGATAAACATAAAGCATATGATAATCATCCAGCTGGAGCATAGATTTTTTTTTCTCCCCAATTTGGTCATCTGCCAGTTCCCACCCACCAGCCAGCTGTTCCTCATCATACAACAGTTACTAACCCGAGAAATCTAACATGTGCTCCCTCTGAGACACATAACTCCAGCCACTGCATCTTTTTAAGCTGCTGCTCATGCTGCATCACAGGACAGCGTTGCGAATTTGAAGGAAAGCACTATCTGCTCTGTTCCACATACTGTGGTGCTTGAAAGTTTGTGAGCCCTTTATAACGTCTACATTTCTGCACAAATATGACCGAAAACATCTTCAGATTTTCTCACAAGTCCTAAAAGTAGATAAAGAGAACCCAGTTAAACAAATGAGACAAAAAATATCATGCTTAGTTAATTTATTTATTGAGGAAAATGAGACAATATTACATATCTGCGAGTGGCAAATGTATGAGAACCTTTGCTTTCAGTATCTGGTGTGATCCCCTTGTGCAGTAATAACTGCAACTAAATATTTCCTGTAACTGTTTATCAGTCCTGCACATTGACTCGGAGGAATTTTATCCCGTTCCTCAGTACAGAACAGCTTCAACTCTGGGATGTTGGTGGGTTTCCTCACATGAACTGCTTGTGTCAGGTTCTTCCACAACATTTCTATTGGATTAAGGTCAGGACTTTGACTTGGCCATTCCACAACATTAACTTTATTCTTTTTTAACCACTCTTTGGCAGAACGACTTGTGTGTTGTCTTGCTGCAAATTTTCCTTTAGAATTTACTGGTATAAGGACGACTGCACAGATGCAGCAAAACAGGCCCAAACCATGATACTACCACCAGCATGTTTCACAGATGGGATAAGGTTCTTATGCTGGAAAGCAGTGTTTTCCTTTCTCCAAACATAACGCTTCTCATTTAAACCATCATCAATGGTCTCATCTGTCCACCAAACAATGACTACATTGACTGTGGCATTATAAGGAGTCGAACTCATAAAGTATGAACTTGTTTCTCTTGTCCCACCAGGGAGCCCTGGACCATAGATTTTAAACTGTATGGGAAAGTGGTCACAAGTAATATGACTTAAAAGTGGCTCACATTTTAAACATGTTACATGTAATTGTTTCTTCTTTATTTCATGTCTCATTTCAAGTAGTGCTTGCTGTGATGTATTCAGAAGTCGTCAGAAATATGCAGGGTTTTTGCAGTTGTGTTTGTTAACCTGGCTCATCCTTTACCTAGCATAGTCTTTGCAGAAAGACCAGGAAAGTTGAGAAGGTAAATGAAATGATATTTACATTGGTATAGGACAGGGGTCAGCAACCTGTACCACTCAAAGAGCCATTTGGACCCGTTTCCCACAGTAAAGAAAACACTGG